>JAQZBX010057688.1:0-17972 GCA_029593785.1 Cabassous unicinctus
CTCTTTCTTGTTTTTTAATATAGGCATTTAGGGCTATAAATTTCCCTCTCAAGACTGCCTTTGCTGTATCCCATAAGTTTTGATACGTTGTGTTCTCGTTTTCATTTGTCTCAATATATTTACTGATTTCACTTTCTTCTTTGACCCACCGATTATTTAGGAGTGTGTTGTTCAGTCTCCACACATTTGCGAATTTACTTTTTTCCTGTCTATTATTGATTTCTAGTTTCATTCCATTATGATATGAGAAGGTGCTTTGTATAATTTCAATCTTTTTATATTTATTGAGAGCTGAATTGTGACCTAACATGTGGTCTATCCTGGAGAAAGATCCATGGGCACTTGAAAAGAATGTATAATCTGCTGAGTTTGGATGCAGTGTTTGTTAATTCTAACTTGTTTATCATATTGTTCAAGTTCTCTGTTTCCTTGTTGATCTTCTGTCTAGTTATTCTATCTAATGATGTGAGTGGGGTGTTGAAGTCTCCAACGATTATTGTAGCAATGTCTATTTCTCCCTTTAGTTTTGCCAGAGTTTGTCTCATATATTTTGGGGGCACCCTGGTTAGGTGAGAAGATATTTATGACTGTTATATCTTCCTGGTGGATCATCCCCTTTATTAATATATAATGGCCTTCTGTATCTCTTATAACTTTTTTGTATTTAAAGTCTGTTTTGTCTGATATTAGTATAGCTACCCCTGCTCTTTTCTGGTTACTATTTGCGTGGAATATCTTTTTCCAACCTTTCACTTTCAGCTGGTTTGTATCCCTGTGTCTAAGGTCAGTTTCTTGTAAGCAGCATATGGATGGCTCATGTTTTTTTATCCATTCTATCAGCCTGTATCTTTTGATTGGGGAATTTAATCCATTCACATTCAATGATATTACTGTAAATGCACTATTTACTCCCTCCATTTTATTCTGTGGTTTTCATATGTCATCTTGTTTTTGTCTCTCTTTTTACTCTTTTGGTTATCCTTTCTGCTATTCTTTCTTCTATGCTCTCCTCCAAGCCTCTCTCTCCTGTCTTTTTCTTTCAGGTTCTAAGGCTTCCTTTAATATTTCCTGCAAAGGTGGATTCTTTTTTGCAAACTCTCTTCGTTTCTGTTTGTTTGTGAATATTTTATACTCACCTTCATATTTGAAGGACAGTTTTGCCAGATAAAGAATTCTTGGCTGGCAGTTTTTCTCTTTCAGTTTCCTAATTGTATCATACCACTGTCTTCTAGCCTACATGGTTTCTGAAGAGAAATCTGCACTTAAGTCTTACTGGACATCCCTTGTATGTGATCGTTTGCTTCTCTCTTGCTGCCCTGAGAATTTTCTCTTTATCTTTGACATTTGACATTCTGAGTAGTATGTGTCTTGGCGTAGGTCTATTTAGATTTATTCTGATTGGGGTACGGTTTGCTTCTTGGACATGTAAGTTCATTTCTTTTGTGAGAGTTGGGAAATTTTCAGTATTATTTCCTCAAATACTCTTTCTGCCCCTTTTCCCTTCTCTTCTCCTTCTGGAACTCCCATGACACGTATGTTGTTGTGTTTTGTGTTGTCATTCAACTCTCTGAGCCCCTGCTCAATTTTTTCCGTTCTTTCCTCTCTCGTTCTTTTCTCTCTTCAATTTTAGCTGCTCTGTCTTCAGTATCACTTAATCTTTCTTCTATCATTTCAAGTCTGCTGTTGTATGCCTCAAATGTGTTTTTGACCTCACCTATTGTGGCTTTCATTCCCATGAATTCTGTTACTTTTCTGTTCAGGATTTCAAATTCTTTGCATTTGCTCAATGTCTTCTTAATGTCATTTATCTCTTTAACTATATTGTCTTTCAACTCATTAATTTGATTTTGGAAATTTGTGCTCATCTCGCTGATTAGTTCTCTCAAATTCTGCATCTCTTCTGTGAATTTGATCTATTCCTTTTCTTGGGCCATTTCTTCTGTTTCCTTAATATGGCTCATAATTTTTTGCTGGTGTTTAGGCATCTGGTTAGGATGTATTTTACTCAGATGCTCTGTTTCTTTCTCTCTAATAGGGATTTAGTGGCAGGAGGCTGTGAGTTACCACAGCTCTTTGATTTTTGGCTCGACCTGGATTGTTAGGATTGTCCTGCTGGTTGCTCAAAACTGGGCACTGGACCCAGTAGTTGGTTGTAGAGTTGCTTTCTAGGGCATTGGGCAGGGAGGCTATAGATGCCAGGAAAAGCCTCTCCTGCTTATTTTCAGTTTTCTTATGTACACTTCCTTGGTCTGCCAGGAGATGGCACTCTTTGGCAGCTCTCAATTCAATGCCTGGTCAGAGTGTATTTGTTGTGATACAGCCAGATCAGTGTAATAGAGCTGCCTGTCTGGAGGCTAAGAGCCTTGTAATTCAAAATTTCTGAGACAGTTCTCCAGTCTTCTCTGGCAGCCCCCTCCCTTTTCCCAGCTAGGAAATATTTCCACTCCCCTCTGAGTCCTCAACAGTCAGTCCCTGTTAGTAGAGGAGGAGATTGGGAGGGTTGTATATCTTTAGCCCCTTTCAAGCTCCAAGGCAAACAATGGCGCAGCCCCACCCGGTCTGGAAGGGCTCTCAGGATACAGCAGACCAAACCTGCGAGTCAAAAGTCGAGTCAGCCCCAGGCTTTCTCTCCGCTCTCCTGTGGAGTCCTCCACAATTAGTCCAGGCTAGAAGAGAGGGAGATTATGAGGGTCCTTCGCTGGCTCCCAGGGCAAACCACCGTGTGGTCCCACCTGGCCTGGAGGGGCCCGTGGGGTAGTGTACCCCAAATTTGTGGGTCAGACCCTGAGTCAGCCTTAGGCTGTGTCCCTCTCTCTCCCCTTTCCTGGGTTGGTAGATCCCTGGAGCCCCCTTTGTCTGTAGTTGCAGGCCTAGAGGCCTGAGAATTCTAAAGAGTCTTTAATGTGGGGGAGGGTGCCGGCAGCAGCAGCCACCGCTGGTTCCAGCTCACAGTTCTATAGTCACGATTTCCCTCTTTTGTCCCTCTCTCCTCTGGGTGGTGTGCAGCCTTCACCTGCTGTCCTAAACCCTAGAAGATCTTTTTCGGAGTTGTTTCAGTTTGTCCTCTAGCTATTTTTCTGAAGAAGAGATTCCCATGTCTTACTAGCCCACCATCTTCCTGGAAGTCCCTTCTAGTGAATTTTTAATTTCAGTTATTTTACTTTTCAACCTCAGAATTTCCATTTGGTTTGGTTTCCTGATTTCTATATATTGATATTCTCTATTTGATTTGACATTGTCATCATACATTTACTTATTTAATCATGGTTTTCTCTAGTTTTGTGAACATGCTTGTAATGGCTACTTTAGTGCTTTTCTGATAAATCCAATATCTGGTAGCTCTTACAGGCATTTCTGTTGCCTACATTTTCCCCAGTATATGGGTCATACTTTACTGTGTCTTTGTAATTGCCTTGTGATTTCTTGTTGGAAACTGGACATTTTAGGTAATATATTGTAGCAACTTTGGGTGCTGGTTCCCTTCATCCCTTCTGGGGCTTGTTATTGTTATTCTCTTGCTTATTTAGTAGATGGCCAGATTATTAAACACCCTACCCCCACACCCCCCACACCCCCAATCTTTCTCTATGTAGTGTTAAGCCTCTGACGTTTCTCCTCAGAGTATAGCTTTGGGTATGTTCACAATCATCCTGGGATGACAGTAGTTTTGATAGAAACAGTTTTCTTTTCCTGTCTTTCTCTGACCATACCCAGCTGTTAGGTTCTACCAATTTTTGGCTGATTGCTCCATTTTTTCAACATTGCTGTAGGGCATAAATTGTTCCCTAGACTAATCTAATCAAATTCTAGCTTCTTTAATCAAATTCTAGAAATCATTTCTGAGGTTAGTGTTTAGTTTTTGTTCTGACCCCAGGAGGGCTCCTCCCAGCTGCCTTATTCCCCAGTTCTCTCCTGCAAAAGTTGCCTTTCACTACAACCTCCACTCATCTTCAGAGAGCCCCAATTTTTCTACTACATTCCTGGGACTTAGCCTCAGCAACAGGTAGCTAGGAGCAGGAGGAGAATCACTGAGTTCCTGCTGCTCATGGGAAGAAAGCCCTCCAACTGGGAGCTGGGGGAAGAGGAAGCCCTGAGTTCCTGAAGGCCACAGTCTGAATGGAATCTCCTTCCTAAGCTGGGAGGAGGGAGGGAGCAGGCAGTCTTGGTTCAAATGCCACAGACTCTCAACTTTCTTACCAAGTTTTTATAGATTTCTTGAAGAGATGTTTCTTCATTTGCTGCTTGCCCTTAGAACCATTTCTAGAAGCTTAAAACTGTTATTATTATTTTTAATCATTTCACCAGTTTCACTGGGGAGCGGGTCAGCAAAGTTCCTCACAGTGTAATACAGTTTTCATTTAAATATGTAATTTTTGTTAGGTTGAAAAGGTATTAAAGTTGAATAACTACCAGATAATCTATAATTTGTGTTTTATTGTTTCTCCTACACACAGAAAATTCTGAGCTGCAACCCAAGGAAGTAAAGTATTAGTTCAAAGGAAGACAGTAACTCTCTTAAGAATAATTTGGCTGTTCACCATGAGGTTAGGAAAACCTAAAGGGGGTTTTTCTCGGAACTCGAGCAAAGGGAAAGCCTATGAGAACCAGCGCAAAACAGCACGGCAGCGGCAGAAATGGGGAATGGTTGCTCGATTTGATTCAAGCTGGAGTAGGCTGAAAAGAAGCTTGGATGAGAAACCTTATAAATGTACTGAGTGTGAAAAGAGTTTCAGTCAGAGTTCAACTCTTTTTCAACACCAGAAAATCCATACTGGAAAGAAATCCCACAAATGTGCTGATTGTGGAAAAAGTTTCTTTCAGAGTTCTAATCTCATTCAGCATCGACGGATCCATACTGGGGAAAAGCCCTATAAATGTGATGAGTGTGGAGAAAGGTTTAAACAGAGCTCAAATCTCATTCAGCACCAGAGAATTCATACCGGAGAAAAACCCTATCAGTGCGATGAGTGTGGCCGATGTTTCAGCCAGAGTTCCCACCTCATTCAACACCAGAGAACCCACACGGGGGAGAAGCCCTACCAGTGCAGCGAATGCGGCAAGTGCTTCAGCCAGAGCTCTCATCTCAGGCAGCACACGAAGGTGCACAAAGAAGAGAAGCCTCGTAAAACCCGGGGCAAAAATAGCAGGGCAAAACCTCACTTAGTAACATCTTGGAAAGCTGGTAGAGGAAGGAAGACGGTGGCTCGTCTCCGCTAAGTAAAAGGTACTGCTTCAGCCCTCTTCAAAAAATAAAAAATAAAATGGCTAATCTTTTAGAATTGGAGATAGTTTATAGTAGAACACTTAAATATTGCATTTTTTTTCTAGCATGGAGACTTTGGAGGTCGATGATATTATTGGACTGAAAGAAACTACATGAGTCCAGCTATCCTCTTTTTTTTTTTTTTTTAATGTGACTTGGAGCACAGAGAACTGAAAATTTGTTTTGAGAGAATACAAGATCCCTTGACCTCATTTGAAATTACTTCCTGCCTTCATGTTTTGATAACACATGTATGAAAGTATAGGAATGTGCCAATGATTCCTCAATTTTAGGACTTTCTGTGGAAGGAGTAATTAAATAAAAGGGAGAGGAGATTAACTCCATCAGTTTTGGAGTTCTGCCACCAATGAGAGTTGTTAAATTGTTTGTAAAGTTTTGTAGTGTATTAACCAATGGTTTATAAGTATGAATTAGAAATTCAGCTTATTAAAAATGTATTCAAGTTCATTGATCTTTAATCAACATGTCTCATTTGCTGTATATTAGCTTTCTTTTGTTCATTCCCTTCTGCTTATGGACAGTTATTAATTAAAGGAGTAGAATTTCCCTGTTTTTCACTGAATTCTTTGTAAGAGATACATAGTAGCCAAAGTAATAACTGAATTGGGCCACAAGTCTCCTCTATTCCTGCTAACACTGTTATTTGTGGTGGTGTTACTGCTATCACTTGTTTTCCAGAAGTTGGGATGGATTGATGTTGCTACATCCCCATGCCCTTGACCTTCTTTGGTATTATCTTGTGCTCTGGCAAACTAAGCCAACCTTTTAGACTTACGTGGATAAATAATTACACTGTATTTTACTAGCACAGTCTCAGCTTGCTTCTTGTTAATTAAAAAATCTACAGTTTATATATATCCTTGACTTTCCCTTTAAGAGCTGTAGATAACCCTGGTTATCTTAAACAAATATTTGTCATCAGCAAAAGTCATTTAATTCAAATATCAGTGTATTGTGGCTCCTTTAATATCTAAGTTAACTTCTTTGGCATTACAGGAATTATGTCTAGCAAAGCTGTTTCTCAACTTCCATCAGAGCATTGCAAGGTTTTGGACATTCTGATTGGCTGGCAGCTCAGGTTTTAATTTCTATTGAATACTAAAGTTCTTCTGATTTTTTTTTTTTTTTTGGTATCTTTTATAATCATATCAGTTCCTGTTGTATTAATGACAATTATGCATAAAAATAAAAAAAATGAATATTTTGCATAATAAACCTGTTTACTTTTCTCCTGGAAATTTGTTTTAATGACTTAGACAACAGATCTAAGATCACGGCTTTTGAAAGAATCACTTGTTTTGCTTGTTTTTGATTTCCCCAAATCTGGACTTTGCCTCCCTCCTGGCCTTGCATTTGACTGCAGGATCCTAGAACTTGGCTTTTTTGACAACAGTTTTATCCAACAGTATATCCACAAAGTGTGGTAAATATGAGGTGACTGCAGTTATCTTTTACGAAAGACTTGATCTTTGCTTAGCAAGTGTCCTTTTGCTCACAGCTGAAGTCATTTTGTAGCAGGGCCATGGCTGTGGGGGCCCTTTGGGGGCTCTACCATCAATGTTATTTATAGCAGCTTTGTGTCCCATAGATTAGGACTGGCACCACTTTCTTAAATTTCATGGATTTGCCCATTTGACAGCAACCACAAGGTCCTGCAACCAAAAGACCTCTGTATATTATTAGACCTCATAGTTTACATTTTTATCCTGCATAGACTTCCAAATTCTTTGTAAAAGTAAGGCAAATTATCCTCAGATTTTGATGTACTCCCAGTTTGACTATAGTTTACATTTCCTCTTAGAACCCTAAAACTGGGAGCAGATAGTAATAGTAACATTTATGGTGGCCTTCTCTGGGAACTAGCATGTGGCACTGCAGCCTTATGGTAGCTTTATGAGCATCTTATGAGATAGAAAAATCAGAGGTGCTTTAAGTGAATGAATTAAAGGAAATGCTCCATTATTAGACATTAAATATCAGTGTATTGGGGGTCTGGTAGGCACTGCCTCTTTGAATACAGCCTCATCAGACTGAAATAAGCTGCCTCCCAACATTCTGCTGAATTTCCAGCAAAACTAAAATTTGCCAAATTCTGAATCCTCTTATTTTTCTGACAGGCTCCTTATACATCTCTGGATGTTTTCTTTGCAGGGGAAAAAAACCTTTGATGTTATTTTTAAGGGAAGTATTACTGAAATTTCTTCCACTCTAATAAATGAGTAACATATGGTGTTAAAAGTCATTTGGCTAATGTACCACACTAATGAAGGATGTTGTTAATGTGGAAAAGTGTGGGAGGGGGAGGGAGTGGGGCATATGGGAATCCCTTATATTTTTCATGTAACATTTATGTAATCTAAAGCTTCTTTAAAAATAAAAAAAAAATTATAGAAAAAAAAGTTGAGGTGAAACAATGACATGTTCAGGAAGAAGAAACATGACCCGAAATGGAATCATGGAAACGCAAAAGATGTAAAGTGCAATGGAGGGAAGCGGGTGTGGCTCAATGGATAGAGCTTCCGTTCACCATATGGGAGGCCCCGGGTTCGCTTCCCGGGGCCTCCTTGTGAGGGCAGGCCGCCCGCACAGCGCGGTAGGCTGATGAAGCAAGACCTCACAGCAGAAAGCGGGTGTGGCTCAATCGATAGAGCCCCCGTTTACCATGCAGGAGGCCCTGGGTTCGCTTCCCTGGGCCTCCTTGTGAGAGCAGGCCAGCCTGCACGGCACGGTGGGCTAATGCAGCAGGACCTCACAGCAAGGGGGAGATAAGCAGACACGGAAGAAACACACAGCGAATGGACACAGTAAAAACACAAGCAGCAAGGGGGGGATAAATAAATAAATCTTTAAATTAAAAAAAAAGTGCAGTTGAAATGGTAAATATATATGAATCTGTCTATATATATATGAAAGTCACTTAGCTCCCACATTCTTTTATTCATTTATTCAATCATTTAATAAATGTGATCGACCACTGATCAAGACAGTCTTAGCTTCAAGAAACTTCGGTTAAATGGGGAGTCAAGTACAGCAATTGAAAAACTAGGTAATCTACCATAAAGCAAGCATAAGGTGCTATGGGAACAGATGGGACCTCTAATCCAGTGTTCTCAAAGTTTGACCTGCATCAGAATCCCCTGGAGGGCTTAATAAAAGCATTGCTGGGCCCCTTCTTCAGAGGTGTTTATTCAGTAGGTCTGGGCTGTAGCCAGATCATTTTCATTTCTAACAATCACCCAAGTGATGCTTTCGTGCTGGTCCAGAACCACACTTTAAGAACTGCGGTAACCCATTACTGCGTGTGTGTGTGTGCATGGATAATGCTGTTCTTGTATAAAATGGTGTCCAAGACATGCATGACACTAACTTGGACGAGGATAGACAGGATTTCAAGATGAAGACTTTGGGTTCTGGCATCAACCTTCTTGGGTTTGAATCTTGGTAACACTGCTGTGTAACTGGGCAGTTTGAATCTTTGTTCTGTAAGTCATGGATGATACCTGTCTGGGTTGTGGAGGGAATTAAATGAGGTAATTCAGGTAAAGTTTAGCATAGAGCTGGGGATGCAGTTTACAATTTATTAATTGTTGACTTAGGTCACCAGAGGCAAAAGAACTACTGAATTAAATATGAAACGGTCAGTGGCAAAAGTGCTACATCCCATAAGTTTAAAGTTGATTTCCTTTTCATGTTGGCTGAGCCAAGACTTGTGGAGTAAGGGACACCAAAAAGGGACAAGAGCCATCTAATACGTCTCTAAGGAAAACTTAATCCATAAGAATTTTTGACAGGTAGTGGAACTACCTATTCAAAATAGAAGAACATAGCCACAAACAGTATTTATTCCCCATGTTAGGGAAGCAAAGTGTTCTTTCAGGGCTTCACCTCCTGACTGGGGCCACAAGTCTTATTTCCTTCCATTCCCTGCCCCAGATTGAATGCTAGTAATTCCAGCACCCTCTCTGAGACCTTTGCTTATTCTGCCTTTACCATCACCTACTCTGAGAGTTAGTCCTGCAGGAACTCGGCCTTGACCCTTCCTTAGATGTTCTTCCTCTGTGTTTTTGTGGTACTCTAGTTTTGCCTTTTTTGTTAAACTGAATTGTAAGATCTCCCTTTCTTTCTCCTTTTAGACTGTGAGCTCCTGAGGGTATAAATCTGTCTTACTTTTTAAATCATTTATCAGGAATGGCTTATAATAGTCACTGAGTTTCAATGAAAAAAGGCCAAGAGGGAGATAAGAATTTAGTTCTGAAAAGTTCCCAGCTTGGCTGTCAGCTACCCTTCCTGTCCAGTTGTGGGTCCCCATAGAACAGTTTTTCTTACCCCATCTCCCATTCCCCATCCTTCTTCAATCTTTTCTGTACTCTTAGTGCTCCTTGCACATTGCACAACTCATTCTTTAGCTTTGTACTTATATTTGTTGAATTAGTGAATTAATGAAAGAACAAATGTGTAAAATAGCATCAAATATCAACGAATTAGAACTTCTCATAATCCGAAGGGAACTCTACTCTTACCTCTACCCTCCCCCAAATTGGATAATTAGTTGTTAGTGACCTGTATTCTTCTTTTACTCTCTTAGAACTATAAATTGCATACACATAGAATCTATATAGTCTTAGAAAACTAATGTCATTTTAACTTTTAAACCATCCAAGACTTTGTTTTAGTTCCCCTTAAAACCAAATCTGAAATATTTTAGAGACTTTGCAGACTTTAAAACAAACATACTTAAATTTTTTAAAATTGTGTTAACACATACACAACACAACCCTTCCCATTTTAAGCACTTTCATTTGTAAAATTTAATGACAGTAATTACATTCACAATATTGTGCTACCATCACCATCATCCATTACCAAAACCTTTTTATCATCCCAAACAGAAACTACCCATTAAGCAATAACTCCCCAATCCCAACCTCTGGTAACCCATAACCTACTTTCTGTTTCTATGAATTTGCTTATTCTACGTACTTCATATAAGTGAAATCATGCAATATTTGTCTTTTAAGGTCTGGCTTATTTCACTCAACACGATCACTTCATTTTTCATCTATGACATAGCACACTTTTAGATACAGATTCAGTGCCTGAGCAATCCCAGGTCCTCCCAAAATTTGAAAGTTAATGCAATTTTTGGAAGAGATTTTAACTTAGTAGTCTGGGGAGTCAAGAGGATCCTTGGAGTAGTCCAAGTGGGGAGAAATGTTTGAAGTAGGGTTCTGGAGTGGGAGTGCAGAGGAAGAGCAGAAGTAAGAGTGCTTCTGAGAGAATGGCCAGACCTGGAGATGTCAGATTTGAGGTGCAAGCAAGAGAGAAACAATGGAGGCTCCCAGCCTAGGTAACTAAGGATCAGGTTTTGGGGAGAAGATGGTTACTTTGTTTTAGGAAATGCTGATCTTGAGATGCTTGTGGGAACATCTGGGTGGGAAAGTGTAACAGGAAATTGTCTGAAATTTGGAGAATGTTGAGGAGGGAAATTAATATTTGCACCATTACATGCCAGATGCTTTACATACATTAGCTAATGGTCCCACTTTCTGGATAAGGAAACAGAGACATCAAGTGACCTGCTCAAGGTCAAACAGTAAATGATATCCTGATCCATGACCTTTTGGATGTCTCTCAAAATTTTTGTCACCCCATCCTAGTACTTGGGAGATGAGTCCACCTTTATGTTATCAAATGAAAGCAACAGTGACCTCAAAGAAAGGGGAGACTTCTTAGAACAGGATAAGATGGGCATGTGTGTTGGCTCTACACATGGCTTCCAGCTCTCCTGGTGCACCTGGCGGACCCTTTTCAGCCTTGGTTGCATAGCCTCCTACAAGTCTAGATTTATTTGTCTCTGTAGAACCAAAAGGATCAAAAACTAGGCTTCAGTTTTACATGCAGACCTATGTTGCTCAACCATGCTACTCCAGGGACAGTTTTATAAGTCTTGACTTATAGTTTCTCCCAAGGTCTCAAAAAACGACTGCTGGTCTTGGGGAGGGCCAGAGGGGCTGCCCTCTCATTGCTGACAAGTAGGGAGCTGATGAGGTCTTCCATTGGCTAGACTTTAGGAAAGACCTAAAGGTTAATCAGGTCTGGTGTTGACTATAGTCTCAAAGCAGTGTTGAACCCTGGGGAGGTGAGCATAAAATCCAAACGATGTGGCTGCCCTCTACCGGCTGGACCTCCTCAGAAGCCAACACCAGCGAGCTACTAGAGCTGCAGAGGGGCAGACTTACATATAGTGTAATGATTCTCTTTCCTTATTTCCCACAGTGCACTTTCCCTTTTGTTTCTCTAATGGTGAAAACTGTGCAGCTTATTAATAAAGGGTAAAGCCTGTATGCCATGGCGGATGGTCAGAAAGGAAAGGGCAAGCCTTTGAGGGGTAGGGGTTGGAAGGGAGAAAAAGAGAGAAGCCCTGAAACTAGGGATTCTGATTCTGTGAAGGATAAGATTGGATAGAAATTCAACAGTAATCATTTTCATGTATACAGTGTATTAAAGGTCTCTATTTAAAGTGCTCTATTAAAGCACTCCTAATTTTGAGTTATCTACAAAAAGCCAAAGGGGAAAAAGCAGAGCTGCACTAAGCCAGAAACCCTGGTGTAGGCATGCCAGTTGTTAAAATGTTGAAATATTGCCATGCATGTTGGCAATTGATCGTTACCCCCAGTCCCCAAGTACCCCACCACTTCCACTCATCACCACCACCACATCCCTCCCTCAGCCACCTTGGCCCCCTCCCAGAAGCCCTTAGACCTCCTTCAGCAACTAAAGGGTTAACGTCTGGACCAGCAGGGGTCCTCCTTGTGATTTGAACTGTTCCCTTGCCTCATTGGTTAACTCATTTGAATAAGACTCAGTGGTAAATTATACTTCCAGTTGAGGCACTGTAGAGGAAAAAAGGATATCAGAGGGTTAAACATTGAGGAAGTAATTACAATTGAGGAAGAGTTGTAACAGAGAAAAAGCCATCAGAAAAGTAAGTAATCCTTGATAGTACATTTCCCAGCACCCTTGCAGTTGGGTAGGGAAGACTAATTCTTGCCAGTGATCATAAGCAAAAGCAATGCTTTCAAAAGCTATTGTGGAACTCTCCGTACTGTCTCTTCCCAGGCCATAGTGATGGGGACATCCTAGATGGTCCTTGCTTGTCAACCTGCACTGGACATATAAGGTGCGTGAAAAATACACCTTGATGAGTTAAGCCACCGAGAACTCCAAGTGAATTTGGTACCACGGCATAACCCACCTGATCCACCTGCACTGCTGGTGGTGTGTCAATTGGTACTCAGTCACCTAGTCCCAAAAGTTCTGTCCTTTCAGTAGCCCAAAGAGAAAAGACTTGGCTTTCTGAGTTGAGAAACACTGCTTCCCCCACTTTTCTCCCCTATTTCCTCAGGAAATGCTGCCTGGAGCGGTGAGAAAGAAAAGCTAACATTTAGCTTCCTTTTTAGCCTGGGATCCTCCCCTTTCTTCCTTACTGGGTCCTAAACATAGCATTAAAGCTTGTTTGTGTTCTATTCATATCCTGTGAATCTGTGGCTCAGAGTAAAAAGCCCACTCATCTAGAGGAGATGGAATGTACTATAACATCAGCCCTGGAATTTAAAATCAGTCCTTACACTGATTGCTTTCTTTAGACATGGGAGAAAGGGATGGCAGCAGAGCCCAAAGTGTGACAGGGCCAGTGAGAGGATGGTGAGTGGGTGCCAGCAGGACACAACTCTAAGAGCAAGAGCCTTCAGTGCCAAGGGAATGGAGTTCTATTCCCACCTTCGTTTCAAACAGACCATACCAGCTTCAACAACGCACATCCCAATGGCAATCTTGATGAACTGAAGACTGGTTGACCTTCCTCCAATTTCCAGGCACTGTCCAAGGCCCTAGATTGTTGTATAACTCTAGAGATGTTGAGAGAACCCCAAAGAAGGACTGAGACTGGATTCTGCATCACCCTGCTGATTTAGGGGCTATCTATTTTAATTTAATTTATAGAAATGTAATGGGTTGCTGCTCGAATTCAGGATTCTTTTCTATCATTTTCAGACAAAGCATAGTGATTTACTGGTAAAGGAGTTGGTTTGTTTTTCCAAAATAAGTGCAAAATAATCCACTCCTGTTTGAAATTTGAAATCCCATTTAAAATTTTCTGCTGAATGGGAAGCTGGTGTGGCTCAGTGGATAGAGCCCCCGTTTACCATGTGGGAGGCCTGGGTTCGCGTCCTGAGGCCTCCTTGTGAGGGCACGCGGTGGGCTGATGCAGCAACCTCACGGCAGGAAGCCACCCGTTTACCATATGAGAGGCCCCGGGTTTGCTTCCCGGCGCCTCCTTGTGAGGGTAGGCCGGCTCGCGCAGCGCCATGGGCTGATGCGCCAGGACCTCACAGCAAGGGGGCATGCAGCGAATGGACACAGCAGCACAAGCAGCAAGGGGGGGATAAATAAAATAAATAAATCTTAAAAAAAAAATAAAATAAAATAAAATAAAATTTTCTGCTGAAGGGCAAGAAGAGATAAAAACTACAGAAACAGAATTCTAAGTTGTATTCCTTGTAGTAAAACCAGGGACAAGCAACACCATTGCCTAGAATCATTGCATTTCATTAAATATAAGCAGGATTAAAGAATATTTCATAGTTATTTTATGATATGATAATTCATTTTTCTCCTTCAACCCAAGTACTTGGAAATGTATCAGAATAAATTCTGGAATACACCACTACTAAATCATAGCATTTCATCGTTTCAATGTTATAATGTCTGCTAGTATTTTATTTAGCACCTTTGCATCAATATACATGAATTAACTTGGTTGTAAATTGCTTTTTGTGTTATCTTTGCTGTAAGAAATGTTGCTATTAATTACTCCACATCTTGGAGCATGTCAGGAAGCAGACTAAGATTATACTACTAAGTGGCTTGTGTTCTGTACCTCTCTACCTCCTAATTTGCCTAGAGACCTATCAGGCACATATTTTTTAAATGCAGGAATTTGGGACAGGCATGCTGCGTCAGCTTCTGAGTTGAGTATCCTTCTTGGATCCCAAAGAGTGCCCAAGACCTGTTCTTTTATCCAGGGCAACCTAAATGGGTGCTCTGGGATATAAGAAGCCTCTCTATACAGTGGGCTTTAAGGCTAAATGAATTGAACTTGAGCAGGCAAATCAGAGATGGGGCAGTATGATAACTGGGGGTAAACAGTCATGGAGAGAAGTCAGGGTTCAGTTAGAAAACCAAGGTCACTGTATCTATTCCAGATATGGAAAGTTTTATTATAGGTAATTAGACCTACTATCCCTATTAGCTCCATGTTTCATTTTTGCCTGTTTAATCCTCTACCACCTGTTTAACCTATTACCTGTATTCAGTTTTCTCCATGAAAATTGGTCTGGCTTATCATTTCCTGGCTGTACTGTAATGGAAATAATCATAATAAGAGAAACAAACTAAAACTACAACGACATGCAATTTCTCAGCATCAGACTGGTACAATTCAAAAGAGTAAAAACTACTCTGTTGGGGAGGCTGTGGAGAACCAGCCAAACTCATGCGTTGTTGGTAAGAATTCAAAATGTTGCAACCCTTGCAGAGGAGAATTTGGTGATACTTAGCAGATTTACATATGCATTTACTCTTGGACCCAGAAATTATTCTTCTAGGAATTTGCCTCAAGATACACTACCAAAAATATGAAATAATTTACAAATAAGGCCATTTGTTGCAGCACATGTGCAAAGCAAAAGACTCATTTCTCTCTGAAAGACATTCAGTGGCAATGTAAACATATCATATATTATTCACATAATAATGTTCAACAACAGGTTTACTTTCCCTGATGTTTTCATGGTTATTTGCTTGAGCTGTAATTGGGCCACACTTCTCGTTTTCAGGGGCCTGCTTGTCTTGCCTTGTACCAGGGCTCAGAGATATGTTTAGTAAGTACTCTTGGGGAAGCTAAGTGTCACTACTAATGCAGATCAGCAGATTAAACCTCTAGGCTCAATCAGAAACCCTCCTAGCCCAATGAAGCCACTACTTAAGTAAAGGAAATGGAAATTACTCATTCAGGTTAAGTCTTCACTGTGGTAGGACGCTGGGCTTTTTACATTTCTTTACATTACATAGAAATGCCACTAGGTGGCAGTACAGGAGATAGAATGGAAAATAGCTTGTCAGAATTTATGTTCAACTGTCATGGAATCTACATTCAACTTTTATTTTCCTTTAAAAAATACCATAATGTTGAATGCTTAAGGCTATTTGTATCAGTTAGAGTTCCTCCGAGAAACAGAACCAATAGATGTGTTTGTATGTGTGTGTGAGTGTGAGTGTGTATAAAGAGATTTATTACAATGCATTTGCTCATGCAATTGTGGGAGCAGGCAAGTCTGAATTCCACAGATCAGGGGAGGGGCTGGAAATTCTAGTAAGAGTGATGTTGAAGTCTTGAGTCTGAATCTCTTAGGCTGGAAACTCGGACGAATGGAGGATATTCTGTCTTGAGGCAGAGCATTCCTTCTGATCCCTAGAATCCTTAGTTCTCACTCGTAAGACCTCCAACCCATTGGATGAGGTCTACCCATATTATTGAGGGTGATCTCCTTTTCTTAAAGTTAGATGCTAATCTTATTTACAAAATACCTTCACAGCAACACCTAGGCCAGTGTTTGACCAAACAACCAGACACCATTACCCAGCCAAGTTGAGACGAAATGAAAAATCACCCCATTCTTTACAATCAGCTGCCCTTCAGTGAAATGTCTTTTAAGATGCAAGCATAATTTTAAAAGTTTTAGTCACTTTACTTGAATGTTATTTCCATTTCCACTGTAACTTAGATATTAAATAACTCATGAGGCACATGGTAGAAAAAGAAAAAAACTTCTAAAATGTTCACTAAACAAAACACAGCTGTTTCTCCTGCTCCTCTCTTTCTTTTGTTGTCTTCTACAGCTCACCCCTTGAAAGATTTGTCTCTATTTGTCATCTCCCTTTCCTTACCTTGCATTCCCCCCTCAGTCCATTTCCATCAGGCTTTCATCTACACCTCTACTCAGAAACACCCTTCTCAAGGATTCTCCATGAAGATTTGTACAGAACAGTGGCCCAGGGCTTAGCACTAGTCATTGAGAGAGGGGCTAGGCCATTAGGCTAGAACATGGGGAAGGGGATGGAACTGCAGAGACAGATGCCAAAGCTTTGGAGTTGGGAGAACAATGTATTTCTTATAGTTACAGGCTGATTGAACTTTTCACCTTAAACTACATTCCTGTAGCAAGACAGCAATTGGGAACAGCCTGGGGAAACAAGAGAGGCGGGTCTCACAGCAATGCTTGGGCCCCTGGTCACCTTTCCCTGGTGGATAAGAAGTCCTAAGGAGCATTGCAGTTTGTAAACTTGTCTCACCTGGCTCTTGTTCTTTTAATCAATCTCCGGGTGCTTTTCTTCCCCCCACTTCCCAAAGGCTGAAATGACATGTTAGAAACAGTGTGATACAGGAGAAAGAGCTCTGAACTGGGGTGAGTAGCCCTGAGTTTTAGATCCAGTTCTACTGTGGAATATCCGTGTGACCTTAAGCCCATCATTTTTCCTTTCTGGTCCTAAGTCTTCTCATCTATTTGGAGCCAAATTTGGAAATTAAGTCAGTTGCTTTAGTTAAGGTGCTATGGCTGTAAGACGCTAAAACTAACTTGGGCTAACTGAAACAAAATAGAGAAGGAAAGAAAGAGGGTTGAAAAAAGAAGTAAAGAAAGAGCCGGGGCTGTGCCATCCCCGGGGTCTCATTATCATGGGCAGACTTTTTAGGGCCCCTTCTAAGTTTACTGGGTGTGCTATGCATTTCAACAAAAAATGAAAGAAAGATGGAAGAGGGAGAAGGAGGGAGGTAGGTAGGGAAGGAATGGAAGGGGAATTAAAAGAGAAAAGAAAAGAGAAAAGAAAAAAGGAATGGGACTGATATTCTTATGAAATTCACAAATTAACCCTGAAGGCAATTACCAAATTTCCAAATTAGCTATCCAACAATAAACACATAACTTTCTGATATGACTACTTTGAAAGAAATAATCATTTGCTTACATATATGGTGTGTTTGTAATATATTTGTATCTATTATTAAAAAATACTATTCTAAATTTTCATATTTGTTGGATCGGGTCAACTAAGGGCTTCCCAGAAGTGAATAATATCTACTCAGAAGTAATAAAACTAAATTTATTTATATTGTTTTTTTTTTTCTTCAAACATAATTGAGGAAAGTTCCTCACAGCAATTTTCGTTTTAAAAAAAAAACTTAAGCTAACTCAAGTACTGGTTTTTTGGTTATAAACTTTATTCTTTGTATTAGAGTTATTAAGTCATATTCTACAAATGCTGCGCTTCAGATTGTTTCTTCTCTTAACATATTATTTTTCTTCTTTCTGGCCTGCTTATTCACATTAAAAATGTATATATGTGTATTCTTACATATATGCACAATTTTTTTTTGCTAACAAAATTAGGAGGGAAAATGCCACTATGTTAATATTGTGATACCTATTGAAATAAATATTAATTTAATTCTATTAAGGTTATTTTTTTAAAATATTACAGCTACTGTTTTACTACATAATATTAACACTTCTCTTTTAAGTATTTTATGAACTCATGGCATTTCACTGGCATAACATAATTACCCTATGTA
>JAQZBX010057689.1:0-17902 GCA_029593785.1 Cabassous unicinctus
ACTGAGATTCCAGGCACAGCTGGCACATAGGTGGGCCAGAGGATACAGTCTCTGGAAGTACACCTAAAAACTCCTGCATCACATATAGGTTTGAGTAGAAGGGACTGATGGACCATGTGCAGGGATGACTTGTTTGAGTCCAACTCTGTCACTCTCAGGAACACAGATGCCAATGAAGAGCCCACTAATTAGGCATCAAACTCTCGGGCTATCCCCACTTGTATAGGACCTGGGTGTCACCAGAGCCCTCAGGGGTCCCTCAGTGTGGGGTGATAGCCACTTTGGTGTTCTATGAGATCCTACTGAGGTATGCATAAGTATTACCTCTGGGATGACCTCCCGACTCTCTTTGAAGTCTCTTAGCCATGTGAACTCATTTCTCTTTACATTTTCCCCCTTTTATTCAAGGTCTTTTTCCGATCATGTTGCCAGTTGGCACTTGGTATTAATCCCTCGTTGTCAGGGAGGCTCATCCCCGGGAGTCATGTCCCAAGTTGGGGGGAAGGTAATGCATTCAAATGCTGAGTTTGGCTTAGAGAGAGGCCATATTTGAGCAACAAAGAGGCTCTCAGGTGGTAACCCTTAGGCACCCCATAACAGTAGGCTAAGTTTCAATTAGAAGAGCAAATACTCATAAGGCTAGTCCTCAATAACAAGAACCCATCAGTGGGCTATCCTCTTTTGCCAGACACTGCCTCTGCACTCAGGGGACGGTTGGTGCTCCCTTGGGGAATGTAGCAGAGCTCTCCAGGCTCAATTCAAATCAATGAGGTCATAAACTGTTCTTCCTTCAATGCCTGGCAGGCAAGGCTTTTTAAGTGAAATATGCTTCAATAAAGAGTAGACATTATTCTTTTAATATTTTCATTACAAAGATATTTTCAACTAACAACAAATCTGTTTTTTTCTACTATATTCTTTGAACATAGGAATATATATCCAGAGTCTAAACAAAGCTAACAATAATAAATATGAACACGCTTTTCTTGAATGCATAGAAATTTCATGCAGGTATCCTTGCTTTGTGTAATAAATGTGTAAACTAAAAGTGTAAAAGTCTTTCCTTTTAAATGAAAAAGTTAAGTAAAATGTATAATACATTTTTTAAAGCAAATAATGAAATATTGGCTGCTCTGGATTTTCAGTCGGTCCAGATTTTCACATAAAACAGTATCCTTGTTAACAAGTAGGAGGTATGTTTCAAGGAGAAGATTTTGCCAGAAAATTTATTGTCAAAATAGAAATAATACAAGAAGCACAGAGATTCAAAGCATTTTTTTGTGCTGGATACAAACATAGGCATTACAATTTTAAAGATATTAATTATTCAATTATGAACCTGCTTCTACTTAAGAATTAAACTGCTTCATGATAATGTTTTCAAAGTAGGAGGCTAATTTTCACTCTAATCTTAAGAAAGGAAAACTCCTTTTCTACTGATAATGCTTCTTTATGCAGCAGCTATTTGCTAGTTGTTATTAGCCATTTAAATTCTTTGCTTTCCTTAAGCTTCTTTACTTCTTTACTTTTTGTAGATTGTAGATACCATAAGGAGAATGTTTTCACAAAGTCCTTACTCAGCAGGAAAACTTCAAAACTAGTTTAAAATATCTTGAACACTAGTTAAGTGGAGAGGTGAGAATCGTCAGAAAAAGTTATCGAATTTTAAAGTGAGCTTATGAAGAAGATTAAAGCAGTCAGAACTTGCAACAGTGGAAATTAATTAATTTCAGATTTAAGAAAATGTTCTGGTAAAAAGTGTGTTAGACAGTAATATAATATCCTTGCATCAATGGCAAAGAAGGTACTATATCAACATTCAGGGTCAGTAAGGGATGTTTTCTTTTGGACTAAGGAAAACATTCAAAAATTTACTGAGGTGATGACTGCACAACTCACTAGTGAAAGTGAGAGCCACTAGTGTACACTTTGGATGGATTTTGCAAAGCTTGGGACTGTATAACAATGTGAACAATGTGGCAGAAGATGGACTGTGGCTAACAATACAAATATAAGAGTGTTTTTTTCATGAACTATAACAAATATATAATACTAATATATGGTGTTACTAATGGGGGTATGTGAAAAAATATACCAAATGTAAGCTATGGACCATAGTTAACGGTAATAATCTAATGTTGTTCTTCCATAATCTGTAACAAATGTTCCACAACTATGAAAATGTTGGTCAAGGGGTGATGTATGGGAATTTTACACATTATGCATGATTGAATTGTAAGATCACAACTACTCTAATGAAATATATATATTAAAAATGTCTTAGAACTTCAAATAGGAACTAGATGAGTAAAAGTGACTCACATTTCCATACATAAATCAAGTTGATTCAGGTGTTTTTTCTGAAAAAAATTCACAAATTACCAACTATTAATGTAAAATTATGCTTCAGTCACATCTATAAATCATGAGTTGCAACTATCCCACCACAAGATAGTCATCTGGAGTATTATATTCAATTCTTGGCCCCACATTTTAAATGTCAGTATTTCCAAAGGCAGGGAAACAATATGGTGAGAGAGACTGAAACCCCACAATATGTAGGCTGAAGAAAAGAAACATAGGAAACACTTGATATCTATCTTCAAATAACATGACTACAATACAGGAGAAGGGATACACTTACTCAGTGAGGCTCTAGGATGTGAATCGGGGAGAAATGTCACTTCAATGTGAAGCAACAATTTATGAAAGTTAAAAGCATAAACCAAGGAACAAGCTTGGTTTGGATGGAGCTCACAGGTCACCATCGACCATGATCTTGCAGAAACTAAGAGACAATCCATCAGAAATGCAATGATTAAATAACACAGGGTTAATCACAATTTTTTGTTGTTTTAAGTAATTACAATACATGTGACTATCTACAGAATTGCTACAAAAAGGTGTAAATATCCCATATGGTTTATGAACCTATCAAAAATTCAAAATCCTTTCCCAATATCAGAGTAATAATGCATCCTATGAAAATGAGTATAAGTAATTTGCAAAAGTTCTTTGTGTCAAGAACCACTTTTTCCCCAAATTTAACCATATTTCTTAATTTCATAAAACCTGATGTTTAACAGATGAACTAATTTATTTTTATAAGTAATTTAATTATATTAAGCTTAAACTAAAAGTGAGTCTGAAGTATGGAATTTGTTCATCTATAAGACTGAAAAACTTAAATCTATAGTTGTCTTCAAACCTTAAAAAATGCTTTTATCTTGGATTTTTTACAAGTTCTTCCAGGAAAATTCAATGCTCAGCTTGCTAGAGAAAGACTAGTTTTTAGTGAATTACATCTAAAACCACAGTCTAGCACTGCATGGAATAAACCAGCCTAATTTACAGCTTTACTTCTAGAATTGTAGCTACAATTGGACCAATTTGTTCCCCAAGTTGACCATTTAGACAAGGGTAAATATTAGTATGAAACTTTAAAAAGCTGAGGAACTCCATGAACCTCAGAGAAGCTTAGCCCCATCCAATTTGTGGGAAAAACTCAATTTGTCCAATATTCATAAACATATTAAACTCCAACTATGTGATAGACTTCTACTTAACCAAAAGAGATACAAAAATAACCAAGGCATTGGCTTTCACTATGTTCCTATGAAGTTCAGTCCAGTGGGAGACAGGCAAGTGGTAATGGCAACATGATGCAATATGTGCTTCAATAGAGATAGTTACCAAGGGTCATGAGAGCACAGAAAAAGGAAGAATGAGGGAAAGTGTTACTACAGAGGTTATATTTGAAGATGATTAGGTGGAAAGGCAAGGAAGAGACTTCCAAACAGAAGGAATAGTGTGCAAACAACCAGAACGTTTGAAAGAACGTAAGTTGTTCTTGGAGGGTAAGTCAATATTAGAATACATATGGAGAATGGTCAGAGATGAGGTAAGAGACAGAGTCAAAGGCCAGATCAAGGAGTTAAGAGATCTCATAATTAAGATTTTAACTTTATCCTGTATATGCAAATATATAGACTATATAGCCACTGCCAGAGTTTTACGGGCAAAGGAACTTTTAAAGCAGCCCCACATTTAAAGGTCACTTTGCAGGCAAAGTGAAGAATTAGCTGGAAGAGGTTGAGACTGGAAGTAGAGAGGTGGTTGGAAACTAATGCAGTGATATTTTAGATGAAATATTAACATGTTGCTGAAGTAAAGCAATGGAACTGTAGATAAAGAGGAAGGGATTCATTTAATAGATTTTTGAGGTAAGATTTATAATTGAAAATTTGATATGAGAATGAGGGAAAGGATGATATCATGTATGACGCATATTTCTCTTTTAGGCAATTGGGTAGGTGAAAAAGGTGTCAACTCAAAATGAACAATTGATATGACAGTTTAAAAAATGTATATGTATTGGCCATTAAAAGGAATGAAGTTCTGAACCACACTACAACATGGATGAAACTTAAAGACATGTTGAGTGAAATAAGCTATACAGAAAAAGGAAAATATTATAAGATCTGACATATGAAATAATTATAATATACAAATTCATATACTCAGAATAAAGAATACAGGTTACCAGGGGCTGAGTAGGGGTGGAGACTAGGGAGTTAATATTTAATTGTGACAGAGTTTCTGTTTGAGTTGATGGAAATGTTTTGGTAATGGATTGTGTTGACGGTAGCTCAACATTGTGAATATAATTAACACCACTGAATTGTACAGCCAAAAGTGGATAAAATGGAAATATTAGGTTATAAATATGTTACCAGAATAAAATTTTAAAAAACAGCAACATAGAACTTTACAACACAAGGGTGGACCCTAATGTAAATTGTGGACTATAATTAATAGTATAATTGTAGCATTATTGTTTCATCAATTGTAACAAAATTCCCACACTAATGCAAATGTTAATAGGAAAAACAGTGTCTGTGAAGGGGAGTATATGGGAACTCTGTACTTCTTGCACCATTTTTCTACAAACCTACAATTGTTCTAATTTATATATCTATATATACCAATGAAGAACAAACATATTATAAAAATTTTGATTTTGAAAAGTATGAGGAGCCTGTAAGAAAGACATGTATACAAGTAGAAGTGTCAAGTAGGAAGTTGGAAGTATAGGTCTGAAGTTTGATATTCCTGCATCAGAGTAGCTTTTTAATTACCTAGTGTTGGTGTATTCAAATAGTTGTATGATTTAATGCATTTACTGTCTTGAAACACATTTCCCACTTAATTTTAAAATTTCACACTAAAATTAAGCAAGATATTTTTTATGATAAAATGTGCATAGATTTATAAAGCTGAAAGAAATCTCAGAATATATACTTTTTTTGTTTTGAATTGAAAACTATATCTACTGCATTCCCAGAAACACTGTTGATTTCTTTAAAAATCTCTGGCACAGATGACTAAAAACTCCCTTGATAACACATTCTAGCATCTCACTAAGCTGATAGTAAGATTTTGCTAACACTAGCCTATATCCGTCATGATGCAACTTTAGTTCTTTCATTTTGATCTTATCCTTAGTGCAAATGGAAAAATCAGCACATTTTAAATTTTAACTGAACTATGAACTTGGCAATAGTTATGAATTTAAAGTATGAAATATAAACTAGATTCATCTCAATATTTTCCAACTACATAGTAATGTGATAAAAATAGTGTACAGAATTTTCAAAATTAAAAGCACAAAGCACTATCTTTGAAATGATGTTCTGTGACTCCTATAGTGATTATTTTTGGACAATCTATATGAAAGTGTTTTTAATCCATACAGATCTCATAAAGAATGTGTAGTCCTAAAAAACGAAAACACACCATTATTTGCATTCCTTGTTTTGCAAGGTCAGCCACCCACAAGCTTATGAACCTTCAACATTATACTAAACTATAAAATTTATTTGTACTGGAAGTTTATGTGAATTTTAAATGAATCATTAATAAATTAGCATTATTTTAATACAATTACAAAAGGTAAATATAATCACTTTGTTATTCCTAAAATCTCTGTGCTTGTTCATTTTCACACCCATTGATTTCTGGGATGGATTATAAAGGAAGAGAGAAATGACAAAGGAGAAGAATGATATCTTGACTTTATTGCCTCTTGATAACACTGACTAATTGAACAAAGTCTGAGCAAAAATATTCCCCTTTTTCTGAACCACATTGTTTTAGTTCGCTAAATCCTTCCCAAGCAATATACCATAAATGCGTTGGCTTTTATAATGTGAATTTGTTAGGTTAAAAGCTTACAATTCTGAGGCCATGAAAGTGTCAAAACTAAAGTATCATCAAAAGATGTTGTTTCATCAAGTTACAGATCTGGGTGATTAGGCGCATGGCAGGGCAAAGGGCTGAATGGTCTCATCTCTCCCCTCTATGAAGCATTCTTTCTCTGTCTGCTGCTTTTACTCCTCTGTTTATAAAGGACTCCAGTAAGAGGATTAAGGCCGATCCTGGCTCCCACAATCTAATCAAAGCCCCTTAAAAGAAACTAATCAAAAGTTCCTACATACAATAGGTTTAAACACACAGGAATGTGTTAGCTTAAGAAAGTAATTTTCTGTGGTCCACAAAATACTCAAATCATCAAACCCATTGAGCAGTTTTTTTTTTCCTAAGAAAATACAGACTTCTGGTCATTGTAGCTTCCAACCTCTTATTTCTTAAATTCCAAAGGGGGAATGTACAGGGAAAACTAAAGTATTTTTTCCTAGGTTATGGATAACCTATTCCTTTGTAACAGTTTTGTTTATTTTCATATTTAAGTAATGTTTTGCTTTGTTCTAAAATAAGCTGAACTGTTTTCTGGATGGTTAAAAAAAAGAATACTGCTTATTTTTACCGTGCCCCATGAACCCAAAGGCCACATGAAAGAGGAATGCATGAACCACCAATATAAAATAATTCTAGGAGAGGAACTTATTTGCTATATGAAATTATTATCTCCTGAGTGTGTGCAGGACGGAAGTGTGGAGAGGGGGTATAAACAAAATCAAATAACTTCACCAAAGAAACACATGACCATGTCAAGAGTCCCTAGACTTTTACATGACTCTATATTTCTATAGCTCACCAAATGACCTTTATCAAATTCATTGCTTTAAAAGGAATTGTGAAATTGAACAGACTCACAGAGCTAGAGTCTGGAAGATAGGTTAAGAGGAGACAGAAAGGGAGTGGAGGGTGTTGAGCCAATGCTCAACATGGGCAAAATCTGTGATAAGGTGGAAGGATATGGAAGGGCAGTGGATGGGGGTGATAGTGGTGCAGTGATGTGATTGGGTTCCATGGTGCAAGAATGTGAGGGGGAGTAAGGTGGGGAGTTGGGGTTAGACTATCCATGGAAATGGGGGAAGGGTTGGAAGAAGGAGCCTGTGAGCTCTGGGGATTTGCAAGTCTGTGGTTAAAACTACAATGGTGGGAATGATGTTAAGTAAATATGGCAAGAAGGGTTACTGGTGTATGGCGTCGGGGGTGGTGGACATATGCAAGATAGGGCACAAGTGAGGCATGCCTCTATGGAATATGTTTGTTTTGTCATAATGTGTTATCTCAGTGGGTGGAGACCCACACAATAAAGAAGAAAATATTAAACTCTTATCCTGAGGAGTCCTGCTATGTTCTCAATTAGAAGGACATGAATCTCTCGAGAACATAGGCAGTACCTAATAAAAGAAAACAGACCAATATGTCAAACCCTCAATATTATTACATGTAACTATGAAGCTTATTTTTCAAAAACTGAAACTTAGTGGTTACCATAGGTTCTGAGGGGAGGCGGAGGGAAGAATGGAATAGATGGAACATAGGACATTTTTAGGGCATTGGATTTGTTCTGCATGATCTTGCTATAATGGATACAGGCCATTTTAAATTTTGTCAAAACATATAAAAGTGTACGGTGCAAAATGCAAACCAAAATGTAAACCAATGACCAAGGTTAGTAGCATTTCTTCAATATTTGTACATCAATTGTAACATATATACCATCTACATGTAAAATGTTATTTATAAGGGAGAGTGGGAGAAGGGAAGGGAGTTGGGTATATGAGAATTCCCCATATATACTTTGTGACTTTTCTGTAACCTAAAGCTTAGTTGAAGGTAAAGTGAAAAAAAAAAAAAACGCAGGGAAAATAATGGAAGGATTTGTCACTGTACATATAAGATAAGAGATCATACAGTGACGAAAGATATAATGTAAAAAATATTATTTTATTTATTTTTTTTAATTTTTGTATTTTATTTGTTATTTTTCTATTATTGTTTTATTTTCTGATTAATTTTATTTGGTTATTTTCTGGCTTTGATTTTGGGGAGGTTTTGGACTGCAGAAGGGTCACAACTGTGGCCAGGGAGGATCATTGATGTGGGGTGTCAGTGATGGGGGGAATGTATGGAGAGTGGTGCGCCTGGGACATGCCTCTAAAGCATATGAATATATTAAAGTGGTCATGGGGCATTGTCTCAGTGCGTGGAGACCCATACAATAACCAAAAGAATATTGAATTCCCATCCTGGGAAGTCCTGCTACAATCTCTAATAGAGCGGCAAGAATCCCCCCAGTAAAAGGGCAGTGCCTAGCAAAGAAGGACAGACCATTACACCGGGCCCTTGATATTGATGATTGTACTTATAAACTTTTTCTTGTGAAGTTGAAAATTAGCCTAGTATTATATATTGCCTAAGGGTTATCTCCTGAAAGTCTTCTTGTTGCTCAAATGTGGCCTCTCTCTAAGCCAAACT
Organism: Cabassous unicinctus; assembly: GCA_029593785.1. Classification (NCBI taxonomy): domain Eukaryota; kingdom Metazoa; phylum Chordata; class Mammalia; order Cingulata; family Chlamyphoridae; genus Cabassous; species Cabassous unicinctus. Next base: position 8,731 of record JAQZBX010057689.1, read on the forward strand.
CATCACGTAGATTCACTACCTTCCCTAGGCGTGAGACATGACTTCCTGGGATGAGACTCCCTGGCACCGAGGGATTATTACCAAGTGCCAACTAGCAGTGAATCTGGAACAAGACCTTGACCAAAGGGGGGAAATATTAAAAACAAATAAATTTTTATGGCTAAGAGATTTCAAAGTGATTCGGGAGGTCATTCCAAAAGTTACGCTTATGCACATCTCAGGAGGATCTCATTGACTGCCACAATAAACAGTGCCTCAAACAGCAGGCCTCCTGAGGGCTCTAGAGACATCTAAACACTATAAGCAGGGCAGACAATCTCGGGAATTCAGCACCCTGTCAATGGGCCTTAGTTTGGAATTTATGCTCCGCAGTGTAACATAGTTAGACTCATTTCATTTATTTTCCCTACAAATGGCTCTTATGCCCCATTTATTTGAACGTATAATTAGCACTATACTAGGTAATTATATGTCCCAGAGTCTTAAATCTTCAATCTGTTCATATGCCAGTTAAGCCTTGAATCTCATCAAGAGTTGCAACACTTACTCACCAGTTCATTGGACTCATCCAGATCAACTAACAAAATGAGGATGATGGACAACATCCATCCATAAAAAGAGAGTATCTATAACCAAAAGCAAGACAATCTCATCTGTCTGCCCCATGGGATCTAAGCCCCCTATCAATCAGAAACAGAGTGGGCATCACCATCCCCAAATCCTCAAGATTGTGGAATGAACAATCGACTAATGTAGACTTATTAGTATTCTATTATTATTCTATTATAGACATTATTATTCTAGTAATGGAAGAACTTGTGTCATTGATATAAAGGCAGTGACCACCAGAGGTTCTGAAGGGAGGGAGAGAGAAGAATAGGTATAACATAGGGACATTTTTGGGATATTGGAATTGTCCTGCATGACATTGAAATGACTGATACAGGCCATTACACATTTTTCCAAAACATAAAATTGTGCAGGGCAAAGTGTAAACTATAATGTAAACTGTATTTCATGATTAGTAGCAATGCTTCAATACGTGTTCATCAATTTTAACAAATGAACCACATTAATGAAAGATGTTAATGTGGGAAAGTGTGAGAGGGGAAGGGGGTAGGGTATATTTTTGATGCAACATTTATGTAATCTAAAGCTCCTTTAAAATAAAATAAAAACATAGATTTTTAAAAAGGAATTTTGATTTAGTGTCTAAGAATCACAATTTCTTAAGTAAGATAAACCTGGGTTCAAAATTCTGGTTCTATGATGTACTTCTTGGGTGATTAGTCAAGTTGCATAATCTTTGATTTCTTCACCCATGAAAAGACGACACTAATACTTACCTTGTAGCTTCATGTGGTGTTAAATCCTTTAATCCATGCAAAATGCCTGGTACATACTGTTAAATAATTATCATTACTATTATAACTTCATCCCTATTTTATCTATCACAGTCCCCTCATAAACTTTGACTTGTTACTTATTTAGTATGACATTTTCCACTATCCTGTTATCCTGGAGTTTTCTTGAGTATGCCTGGTCCTGGTCACATGTCTGAAATACCACTACACCAACTTTTATGCAGTTACCTAGCAATTAATGTTTTTTGTTAGCACACTCATTTATATCTGCCAATATTCTTTTCTTCAGAGAATGTTTCTTAATATAAACTAGAAGAAAAGGCTTCTAAATTCTATCTCACTTAGATATATGATAAAACTACCAATTTGGTCTTATCTCATAGCACCTATGAATTACGAAAAGCATGATGATTAACTGACTTTTTAAACTCCTTTCTAAACTACTCTTCAAATCTGAGATACTTATTAAAGATTGAAAGCTTAAGTCTACTGCTTCTATTCAATCTACCAAGCTGTCAACGATTAAATTAGCTGAGTGTCACTCTAGAGGAAACAGATAAGAGATGGCAAATCACAAGTGGTATTAGATGCAAATGATTGAATAAAGAAACATATCACTACAAACTATATTTAATATAGCATTAGGGCTATTGAGTGCTTTGAATTCCTATTTATCACCCAATACACATTACGTTTCTATGTACCAAAGTATAAGTTCTGTAATAACTAAATACTCTTAAAGGTCTTACTCAATTTTAGTATATTGGAAGCAGTATCTCTCTCTCCAGATTTGAAAGACTAGTCTGTAGTTTAGGAAATATGATGCTGATAATTTAGCTCAATGTTTCAAGGTGACCTTTAGTGTAACAAATAAAAAACTATAACTGAAATACGCTGTTATCCTTAGAAATTTTCTAAAATTCATGTCTACTTTAAATTATATTTTAAAATTTAGAAACCAAAATTATATAATGGTGATGATTGTATATCTCAGCAAATGTACTAAAAATAGTGAATTTAACACTTTAAAGGGGTGAATTATATGGTTGATGAATTATATCTCAACAGAGCTGCTACTAAAAAACTAGAAACCATGTTAAGAGTATCAAAAAAAAATCCCATTTGAATCTCCCCATTCCCAATCAAGAGCAAAAACAAAAGGAACATTGGTTAATAAAAGAAATTAAAATTGGCAACTGTGTTTGATAAATTTAAAGACACAGGATAAATTCAGCAAACTTTTCAAATACTTTAAAGACATTTTGGAGGAAGGCATATTTCCTAAGTAAAATCTAGGTGAATTAAAATTGACCTAGTTCTAGTTGCCAGTATCTATAAAATTATGTAAAACAGAAAAGCCATCTGCTTCCTTTAATTTCCCTTTCATCATTCAGAAGGCTGGGGGAATGCATAGAAGAGGAAAAAATTGGAGGAAATGACAGATTCCAGCAAGTCAAACTTTTATTAACTAAAAATGAATTAATATTGCCCCAGGTGGTCCCAGAGTTCTTATTACTCATCTTCTTTTTAAGTTGAAATCTTAAGCTAGGAAAACTAAGCCAGAAAATGCATACATAACACTCAAAGGACAACACAGAAGTTAAGAGACCACAAAGTTTAAGAAATTGAAAAGTGAATGACATGATAAAAGGAAGACCACATCAACATAAACCATTTCAAATTCAAATTGGATTTGAACTTCCTGTAATCAGTCTCAAATTAAAACAATGTCAAGAGTCATACATTTTATAACCTGAAAACATAGCAACGGTATTGAAGTTTTGCTACCCCTTCTCAGAGGTGTTTAGCTAAACGAAATTGGCAGGTAAAGCTAAGATCTACACTAGCAGTCAGTTCAACTGTCAGAATAAAATAAAAGTTATTTGATAATGTAGCATTCTTTTTTTAGGAACTCTTAAAACCCATGGTTATTTAAAAAAAGGTAATAGATTACATTTCATATATAATAAGACTCTGTCTACTTTGATTTGCATTTTAATCTTGTATCTGATTCTACTTTCTCTCCGTAATCATCATTTCTGTGCACATGGTGTAATATTTCAGGTTCCTGAGATAAGCAGTCAGAATTCAGGCTATGAGCCAAAGTAAGCAATCAAGCATTGTGAAAATTTTAAGGGCAGAGATGATTGAATTGTGATACACGTTCATTCTGCACTAATACAGTGGTGAATTTTTCAGAGAAAATGCCTCTTTAATAAATTCAATATTGTACTTTAACTCTAAGCCTCTTTTCCAGTCTAAATGCAACCAATAGACAAACCAGCAGAGTCAAGATCAAAACTGTAGGTCAGTTTGTGTATTAATTTTGGATTTGGTCACTAAATCACCTAGTGCTCATTTTTTTTCTCAAGTAAAGCTTTCTTAATTAACTTTCTTAATAAGCTTTGTGAAAGATTATATACATGTTATTGGTTCATCTACACGTTTACAAACCATATGTTACAACCTTCAAATTTAAAGGATTTTTATCCATGGTTATACTGTTGAGTTATAACTATTTCAAAATACATAGCATTTAACTGAATACTGAGTAGGGATCAGATTCCTAACTTAGATGAAAAATTCATTCATTCTTCTGAGAGAACAGAGACTAAACTCAGTTTCAACTATACTAATCCAGTTAATAGGCAGATTAGCGATATGTGTTTCTGTGGAAATGTTATTTCTCTTCCTTCAGTTTCTGAAATATTGTTCTAAATGATTTTCTTTGTGTGAGATCCCAGGCAACCTTACATCTTGGGTATCTATTAGAAAAAAATGGAAAATAACTCTTGCCTACTATGAGATAAATTGTCACTCTAAAAATATTACATAAGCAAGACACTCAATTTTTGTTCCTCCAATGGATTTTAGGGTCATGGACCTATATTTGATTTCACAAAATATTAAGATTATATATCTTTACTCACCGAACACAATTCCAAATGACTTTTTACTATTTCCAAAAATTCAAAAGAATGTGTCATGGATTCTGAAGACAATTTCAAAAGAGATGTTAAAAAAATGTTTTGCTAAATGGTAACACCATTGAAATAAGAGTACAGCCTCTGAAAGGTAAAACACCCTTTAGATATATATGTTCTGTCAACTCTTCATTTAATGACCTATTACTTGATATGACAAACAAAAAAAAAATCTCAATGAACTGAGATCATTGACATAATCCAGGCACCATGTTTTGTAATCAAACCAACAATAGTGATGTTGCATCCTACTGAGTAACTTGGTTGGAAATAAGATAATGATCAATTCTTCCCCACATTTTTAATTCCCTTCCTTGTATCTTTTGGACTTTAGTGAAGTTATATTAACAAAATTGCTTTAGGTCATCGTGAAGTCAGAAATGCATAGACAAAATTAACAAAGATAGATTAAACCATCTAGTTTTTTATTTACTAGTGCTTTTCTTGGTTATCTTGTACAATACTCAAAAGGCTTATTGTTGTATCATATCTTAGTATATGAAGATTACTGGCCAAATGGAAGGCTAACAAACTAGTTCTCCAACAAACCTTGCCCCTCCCCCCAACTTTACTCTATCTCCCATGTATGCATTCATTTCTCTCTACTACAAGTGCATCTATTAAAGGATTTACTGTCATTTTGCTATTAACGATTAGAAGATGCGTAAGAAATAAATCAATGCTAACTCAAAAATCCAGAAAATAAACTTTGACTCAGCCAGTTCTATTCCAGTATTCTCATCAGATGATAATGGACATCTGGTCACTGGTGAGTTGTCTTTGCTTTAAATTAAGCTCTTTAGAAGAGAATGAAGCATTTCTATATTTGTATATAAATCAAATGTATATATAATTTGTGGTGATAAGAAAATATTAAAAAATATATATATATATATATATGTCAAGGTATTTGCTATTACTTGCTTTCAAAGCATTGCCTTGAGTGAACTTGAGTTGTTTTAGCTTTTGAATTTTGTGGATATCCTTCAAATTTGTTGATGGGGGGAGGAATCTCCTTTCTTTGGTGTAATGTTACAATTTGTGGCAGAATTGCTTAGTTTTATTACCAACACAGCCTGGCTGAGGTGTTTTATAAAATTTTCATGATTATAGGTTATTGATAATAAGATAGATAGAAAACATACTTCAGTCTGCTCAATTTCCATTAATATAACAAAAGTTGAAAAACAGACAACTGAAGAATTTAGGAGGCAGGTCTCCAAAGTAGGAATATGATGCAGGTCTCAATTCATGACATCATGACAAGCAGAGACAGAAACAATGTTTGGTAAAGAGAACTTTGCTCCCTTTAATGGGGTAAATGATTGGTGCTTATTAGTCAACTCATTAAGACTTGTTGGACAGCTTCTCAAAGATGATGATGGTGTAGATGATGAGGATGTTTGTGCTGGTGGTAGTAGTGGTAGTGTGTTTTTTAAACTTTTTTTTTTTAATTGAAGTTTATCATTCATACGTGAATGTCCATAAACAGTAAATGTATAAGTTGTGAACTTACAAATCAAACATGCATATCATCCTACAAGACTCCTATACATTACCCCACCACGAACACTTTGCGTTGTTGTGAAACAATTGTTACAAACTATGAAAGAGCATCATTAAAACATTATTACTAACTGTAGCCAATACCTTACATTTGGTGTAATTTCCCCTTACCCACCCAGTTAATGGCACCCGGTATTATTATTATATACTTGCTATAGTTCATGAGAGAATGTTCTCATATTTGTTCTGTTAACCACAGATCAGAGTAGTCTGGAAGAGTCAGCAGCAAGGCTGCTAAATTTCATAAACCTTGTAGTCCTGAATTAGGAATAAAAGAGAAATCACTGCTTTCTTGGCCTTTCAATCTTAGTTTAATTTAACCAAAATGTCTTAATTGTCATCTTTTTCATGACTTAAAATTCTTTAATCATGATATGAATGGGCTCCATAATATCACATGTTTCTCTAGAGAACTGACATCAAAGTGGCTCCTACCTCTTTCTCCTCCTTGGTAAAGCTCCACCTGCTTTTCCTTATTCAAACTTTTGAACATATTTCATTGTTTTTTTAGAATGTATATTTAATTAATAGAAGCCACAGCTACAAGAATGTCAAATAAAATTAATTAATTCAATAAAGTTTGTTGCAAAATTATGAGCACACAATTTTAATCTTGATATACTCTTTTTGCTGAGAAATGGCAAATATATGTGGATAGGACCTTCCAACTCTTCACAAATGTCTTTCTGTATTTTCTCTGTCCATCAGTGAGGATATCAGAGGCCCAGAAGTCTATTGTTTTTCCCTAAAAACAAGGTATCTTTACAAAAAGAAGTTGCACTCAGAGAAAGACTGTCATGATCAGAGACTGCCCCCTACCTTCCTATACATCACATAGAGTTCAACTGCATTGATTTCTTCATTAAAAATAATCTTAGTTTTGGAAAGACTTCATGCATAATAAACATTAGTATGGAAGCTCGTTTTCCCTACTCCAAGACACTACTTGACCAAAAAATAAGGAGGAAATTTGCCATGTAAAATAAAACAAGATTTCATTTCTAGGTATGTCATGCTTCAGTAATATACATTATATATATAATGCTTCTTTCAGTTAAATAGAAATATGGAATACTGGAAATATAGTTTGATATAATCATATAATCAAAAAATTTGGCTATCAGGATTTGTTTTAGAACTAAAAAATAGCTTGCAGGGACTATTAAAATGTCTTATATTTATGTCCCATGGCGAGAAAAAAATTATCTTGTTGAATTTTTGTGTAGCTTCTTTTAATCTGCACAAATATTTGCCTTGTAATATTTTGCTAGAACCCACTTACTTAGTTTTAAATTCATCTCAGTCTATAGTCTCTTAGGTGTGTTAAAAAAGGGTTTTGTGGCCAAGAAAGGAAATAGTAATAAATAGAGAAGTAAAGTTTTCTGATCAGTTACTATTATTTATTAGAACATCTCTAATGTCTTAAATGATGAGGAACTCTTTCCTACTTAATAACACTCTTCTTTAATTCTTTCCTAAAATTTTAAATCAGTAGTTTTGGAAAAGGTATTTGAGGTGGGAGTAAAGACCACCACCCCCTCTGGTAAGAAAGCAAGTCTACATCCTTAGAAACCTGGCGAGTTTTTGGAAACTGTGTTGAGGGTAGGGGTAGTGTCGGGATTTACATCAAACCTGAAGATTTCAGGGAAAATGGCTCCTTTTTCCTGGAACGACTTCCACAGACCCGAAGAAGGGAAGCGAAAGTCTTTAAAACCCTCCGATGATCCCCAGGGTACCTTAGACAGGGGTTCGAGAAAGACTCTCTGGCGCCAGCAGAGCGAGCCGGTCCGTATTGCTTGGGTTTGTTACTCAGATCTTAAATTGCACCCGAAATTTCTCCTTACACTATATTCTTCCGGCTGGTGTTGGGAAGATATCCAAAGTCCGTGGGATCCGCCAATGCTCTGCCAAGCCGCTGCCTTGAGAACCCGAACAGGCGCTACTGCTTCGAAAGTGTTGGGAAAGCAGAGCAGGCGCTCCAGGCTGAGCCTGTTGCCTGAGCCAGGGCGTCCCCAGCTCCTACTCAGCCTCCTAGTCTCTGGTCCGCTTCAAGGAACGTCGCTCAAAGGCGAACTTGCCTGTCCGCTGTCTACTTGAATTCGGGGGCTCAGCGCGCGCTGTAGCCTGCTACCGGGCTACCCATCTTTATCTCTGCTGCGCCAGGAACCTTCCGGATCCTTGAGTGGCTTTACCCCTGGTCCCTATCTACACGTTTTCCTTTCCCGGGGAGGAAGGCAAGACTACCTAAGGGGCGAAATGTGTAATTATTATTACTATCATCATTATCATTGTCGTCATTATTATAGTTTTCGGTTCCAAGTCGGTTCCACCGGAAGCTGGGGAAAGAGAACAGGTCTTGGGTTCGGCGGATGCTGTCTCCCGCTCTCGGTTAGGCAGAGTCCATTTCGCCTTAGCGAATATATCACAGCAATTTATATTTTCATTTATAAAAGTAGTACAGATATCTCAGCCCCTGACAAGATAAATATAAACCCTGCCAGAAAAGCCAGGAGCGAATCATTCGGTGCTCATGGGGTTAGAGGAGGACAATTTGGGGAGTTTTAAAAAACGAGTGCTTAACTTTTTAAAAGAGAAGACATTCATTATCTCATCGATATTTATAAATCACTGTTTTCAAACAAAGCATTTCTAAAGATTCGAGCGTTGTATATATGGTCCGTGGACTTGGCAGCGCTGTCGCCGCCACCTGTACGGCATCATGTAGCAGCATTCAACAGATGCTTCAAACAAACTGCGATGGATTTCTGCTTTGCGAAGCAAAACTTGAGTGTGGACAGTATGACCGCTGTCAAATTAAATGTCAGAGCCCTGCAGAATGTCTGAATTAGCGAGGATGGAGGGAATCATAGGATTCCCAATAATCCTCTTGGAAGAGACCGAACCGGTCTCTTTACAAATTGAGAAACCGAGGCACAAAGAGACCTGGCTGGCCCCAGGGCACCCAGATCAGAAAAGGGCCCGACCTTTATCATTACTCCCACCTTTTCCTCTATCCCTAACTTTTGGGGCTACTGAGGCAAATGTTTCCGGAGCGGGCCAGCTGCTCCCTTCTCTTCTGCGCTCTATAGGGCTTGGTCCTCCAAGCCGCTGCATAGACTCCTTGTATCTTCTTTCTCGTAATCGCCGCTCTGCGGTCGGATCCCAAGTAGCCGAACCGGAGTCTATCCCGTTCTTTGTTCCAGGTACCTCCGACTTGCGGTGCCAAGAAGCTTCCGCCGAGACCAGAAGCCCCCAACC
>JAQZBX010057690.1:0-17907 GCA_029593785.1 Cabassous unicinctus
GGAGCTTTCGGAGCATCTCGTCTTGTCTCTCTCCTTTTACGTCATCATCTTGCTGCATGGCTCCCGGGGCCTGGCGGCTCACCGGCACACAGAGCCTGGCAGCCCATGCGCCTTCTATATATATATTTTTATTTTACCGCGAGGTCCCGGGGATCGAACCCAGGTCCCTCCATATGGCAGACGGACGCCCAACCATTTGAGCCACATCTGCCCCCCTGGAACTTATTAGAACTGCAATTCTCAGCCAGATGTATTGAATCAAAAAGTCATTGGGGGGGCGGATGTGGCTCAAATGGTTGGGTGTCCATCTCCCATATGGTGGAACCTGGGTTTGATCCCTGGTACCTCCCAGTAAAAGAAAAAAGAAAAAATATAGAAGGCGCATGGGCCACCAGGCCCTGCGCGCAAGTGCGCCACCAGGCCCCGCAAGTGGATGAGCCCCCAGGCCCTACCGAGCCATGCAGTAAGATGATGATGTAACAGGAGAGTGACACAAGGGACAGCCAAGATGAGATGTGCCGAAAAAACCAGGAACCGAGGTGGTGCAGGTGGCAGAACACCTCTCTCCCACATTGGAGGTTCCCAGGATCAAATCCCGGAGGAGAAGGATGAGAAGAGAGAGCAGGAAATAGACTCAGAGAATTGCCCAGCGAATGGACACAAAATAGCAAAAATGGGGGGCGGCGTTTAAAATAGATTTTTTAAAAAAGTAAAATAAATAAATAAATCTTAAAAAAAAAAAAAAAAGTCTGTGATGCATGCTAAGGTTGAGAACCAGTACTCTTAGGAGGAAGACCCAGAGCTTTCTTTCATTTGATTTCCACATTTCTTAACCCCGGGGTAAGAACTGCTGCTGCCCAGTGACTGCCCCTTCCCACCTAGCACTCAACCACTGGGGCCCTCAGCAGAAACTCAGAGGCTGCATCTTATGCATTCGATTGCTCTATTTATCAGCAGATTAAGAAATGATTCCTGTTTTCCTAAGAAACAGGGTTAATGAAGAGAAAAGCCCACATTTCCAAACTGGAGTGAGAGTAAAGTAGCAGTAGGGGTAACTTTATGATTGCAAGAATATAATGATCCCACTTTCGCCTCACTGTCCAAAGCACCCGTATGGAACATTCTCCTGACTGGTCCAAGGCCACTGGCAGGTGCCACCCGATTACACCCTCCTGATTCCTCATGGGGATCTCATCTTGTGACCAGGCCCCTCTCTTCCTAAGAGTCCAGGGTTCTGAGGAGAAACCACTGCAGCCCACTGGGGGTGCGGAGGCCCAGGCCTCACCCTCCACAAGCCAGGGGCCGACACTGGCTTAGACTTTCCACCCGGCAGCATCAAAATAAGTGGACGCAAGGCAGGCAGGGTGTAGGAAAAGGGGAAGAAGTAATGAGCCTAGTTCGTCAAAACCATATTTAGTACACAAAATGGCTTTGCTCCTTTTTAAGAACTAGGTTCTGTGGAATCCTCGGGGCCCCAAGTAATCTAATCCTTTCATTTCCCAATTCACTTATACCCACTTGGGCCCCTCCTCCTCCACCCCATCCTGTCCCACTTTCGTGGCATCACTGTCCTCCAATAAGTAACAAATTTAAGTCCTCTGCCTGGTAGTCCCCATCTGCCCAGCTAGGCTCCTACCCACCTCCTCGCCCTCCTCTACCATTACTCTTTCCCACCTTGGGCCCTGGGCTCCCCCCTCCCCGGCCCCTTTCACCTGTGCAGCTTCACCCCTTTCACCTGTGCAGCTTCCTGTCCCCACACCCCCCACAGGACCAGGAAGTCTGAGTAACATCTGTCAAGAAGCTGAAGGTAGCCTGGATGTTTTCTGAGCGTTCCCTCCACGAGGCAGGGAAAAAGCGCCGGCTCTCTATTCTACCCCCATCCTCCCAAGCACAGGTCCTAGCATATCCTCGCCTTCCCCTGAAGCCTACCGCTCTTTGTTTCAGTGACATATTGTCTTAGAATGGCAGTTCCTATATTTTGAATCAACTTTTTTTTAGTTTCATAACAATCCTATGAGGTTGACAGGACCTTATTAAATACTTGCTGCATGAATATGCACATCTAAATTCAAAGTAAACAGACACAACCTCACCTCCTCTAGAGAGTCCAGAATGGCTGAGAGACTCCTCCACTGAGGATGCATTATTTAGCGCCATGGAGCCAAGGGCAGGGGCATACACCTCTCTGCTCAAAGGTGAAAAGTAGACCCTTTGGGACCCTTACCCACCATTCTCCCAGCCTTGACCTGAGCTCTAGAAGACAGGCTGTGGGGGGCACATGTACAGATGGATTCCAGGGCAAAGACAACCAGATTTCTGGCTCATCACAAACATACACCAGGGCCAGCAAAAGGCCCACAGGGGCAAAGTTCCCCATCCTCAGATTTAAAAAATCAAGGTCATGGGCACGGTGGCAGTCTCTAGGCAATAGGATACAAAAGCAGGGTCTGCTCTAACAATCTAAAAGTCTATTCACGTATTTCTACTTAACCATCCACTCCCCTGCCTCCTACAAACTGTGTGCCCATTAAAAAGGGATCAACATTCTAAAGGGACTTAAAGGCTTACCCTTTCTGGCAGACACGAACTGCAAGGGGCAGCTGGTTTGCTGCCTGGAAAGGGTTCCTGACTGTAGCCTGCAACTCAGAGACACGCTCCAGTCTGGGTGACTTTCAATTCCAAAGAGAGAGAAAAAAGGAGATGGCTATAAAAACTCTCAAGGTAGCACCAGCCACAGGAACAAAAGCCCATCCCCAAGAGAGTAGATGAATCAGCTGGAGCCGAATCTCACAGTGGAATGGTACACAGCAAAGTGAACCAACTACAGGTACATCGACATGAGTGTACACTGGAAGTTTTTAATAAAAACAAATTGCCTCTTGAATGCTAGTCATTCTTTAAGGCCCCTCCTCCAGGGAGATTTGGAAGGACTCTCTGCATCTGGAGACACCAAACTGTAAACTCCCTGAGGACAAGAGTCTGTTCCTTGTAAAGCTCATAGAGTGCAGGGGATGTGAGTTGAGGAAAGGTTGAAATGTTAGTGAAAATAAAATAAAATAAAATCTCTTACCTGGCCTTCCAGCTTCCACTAAGCACCTCCCCCCATACTGTCGGTCATCCACCTTTTTTTTTTTTTTTAAGTATAATGTATACACAAGTCAAGTGCTCAAATTTTATGTGTACAACTTGAAAGAGCTGCTCTTTTCCTTTGCTTAGAACCCATCAGCAGCTTCCTGGTACAAGTACAATAAAATCTAAGTTCCTTATCCTGGAGAAGGATAAAGAATTATGTCATCTGGTCCTTGCCTACCCCACTGATCCCATTACTGACCCCGACTCTCTCCTCACTCACAAGGCTCCAGCTACCCTGGCCTTCTGTCCTTTTAAGGCATCAAGCTCATTCCAACCTCAGGGCCTTTGCACCTGCTATGATCTCTGCCTAGGATGCTCTTCCCCTAGATCTTCACATCAGGTTTCAGTTCAAATGTCATTTCCTCAAAGTGGAAGGGCACCTGGCAAACAAACAAACAAAAACCCTCATTTCCCACTGCAACTCAGTATCCCAACACCCTGTTTTATTTTCTTCTTGGTATTTACTACTACCTAAAATAGTCTTGTTTGCTTACATATTTATTATCTGCCTCCTCCTACCAGGCTGCAAATACCACGGAGCACAGACTTGCTGAATTTCCAGAGGCTGGACGAGTGAATGCCTGGCAGTGAGTCAGCACCCAATCAGCACCTCCTGGGTGACATGTTAATTTCTCATGGCCTGTTCACAAAGTGCACACGGTTTAGAATTTTACTGTTCTTTGTTCTCTAACCCCTGTTCAACTATAAGCAACCTCAGGGGGCCGGGACCTGTCTCCCTCACCCCCTCTACCCCACTCCACTCCCTGGCTAATGCAGGGTCCTTGTAGGATCACTTCAGAAGAGATGAAGACCCCAAAGGGTCAGACAGGTTAGACTAGGATTAGAATACAAATCGTAAGGTAGGGTGGGGGGCATCCAAAAGGAAGTAGGGGAGAGCAAGAGGCAAACACAGGTAGGAAGCGTCCCTTCCACACATCCTGAAAACAAATGTGACTAGAGGAAGGGCAGCCAGTCTCATTAACCCACCGAAAATAATGTTTAACTTTTCCTCGTGGCAGGGGGAGAAAAAGAAACCCGGCAAAGTATAGGCTGTTTGCGGAGTTCCTCGGCTACTCGTGGAAACCCTGAGTTTCGCTCCCATTGCTCATAACCTCTCTCAATGTGCCAGCTCCACACATCCTGACCGGCTGGGGGGCAGGCACCGGTGAGTAGGTGCCAAGAGGGAGTGGCGCTAGAGTACCCAAGGTCACAGCACAGCCTGGCCAGCAAGGCTGCGCCCACAGCGCCTCGGGCCCGCGGTGAAGGCCTCTGCCGCGGGAGGCACCTACCGCACAGTGCCTGCTGGATGGAGGTAGGAGAGTTGCCGCAGGGACCCAAGCGTAGAATCTCCATGCCTAGCACAGACAGGGAAATGGCAGGTCAGGCTGCCCCGAGGGCAACCTGGTCAGTGGCAGGGTGACATTGTTCTTTTTGCAGTCTTCTAGGAAAGGAGATGGTAGCAGCAGTGGCTTGCTGCCTCTGGAAACTGCCCAGGGACCTGGCATCATGGGAACTTGCTCAGCCTCTCAGATGGGAAGCATCCAACCTTGGGGAAATGAGCAGCAAACAGAAGCCGCTCACTGGAGTTGGGGGCAGCCTGGGAGGCATACCTGTCAACACTGGCCTGGGTGGGCAGAGCGCAGGAACACACCATCAGGTGAAGCGGGAGCGTGAGGGCTAGAGGCAGGGAGATTGCCAGGGCCCTAAATCCATCTCCTGAAGGAGCAGCAGGGCTGGCCTCCCCTCAGGCCACCATGGCGCCGCCTCTGGGCTCTCAGAATCAAGAGTCCCTGGCCGCTGGACGGGGAGTCCTCGGGTTTCCAGGGAATGATGGCTGGGACTCAGGGTTCCGCCTGCTCTGCAAGGCTAACAGGGCTCTTCTGACACGGCACACATCCCGCCCCTCCTTCTCCCACACACACCCCTGGCAGGCTTCAAAATAACAGCTGGTTCAGGTTCCCCCTCCTCCCAGAACTGCTGGCTGCCAGCAGGGGCGGGGAGGGAGCCTTCAGGTGATCCAGCTGCCTCCCTGCCCTTTGTCCCCAAGGCTGAAATAGGGGACGATCTTCCTGGAAGGAAAGGTACCAGTGAGATCCAGGAGCAGACTGCCTGGGGACAGCAGCTGGTCAACAAATAAATTTATTAAGAAAATGGACACAATTTGCTAAACTACCCTCCTCAAGTCTGAGCCAACCTAACAGTCACGCTACCTGTGTAGGATTTCAAGGGATTTGCACCAACGTTGGATACCAAAATATTTATTCCATCTTTGCCACTTTGATAGGCAAAAAGTTATTCTTATAATTGCTTAAATTTGCATGTCTTTGATTACTTAGTGTGGCTAAACACATTTTTAGGTTTACCAACATTTATGTTTTTTATAAATTGCCTGTTACTCACCTTTGTCCATGATTGCTGAGATACATTCATCCTTTTTTCTTACTAAGAGCTCATTGTATGGTAAACATAGTAACAAATATTCTTCCTAATTTGTCCTTGCTTTTTAATTTTGTTAATTGGTACAACCGACAAAAATTTTTAGTCGAAGTAAAGTCAAATATAATTTTTCCTTTTAAGGTTTTCCACTTTTAGTAGCCTCTTTGGGAAGTCCTTTCCTATCCTGAGATCACATAAACATATATTCGTATTTTCTTGGATTTACAAAATTTAAATCTCTAATCCATCTACAATTTAATTTAGCACAGTGTGAGAAACAGAATCTAGCTGTATTTTTTCTAAATAGTTAGCAATTATCCCCATATTGTTCAGTACATAATCTATCCCTCTTGTAAACCTCTATTGTAGAGTCTATAAAAAGTAAAAAAATACAGCGGTAAAATCAAGTATAGTCTTTGCACTAAGGGTGGTCACATGTGACTGATCTAGCGATGAAATATCTGTGGTGCCATGTCTTTCCCCTTCTCCTTCCTGGCTGGAGGCACAGGCTTGAACGCGGTGACCATAAGGACAACCACTCGTGTGAATTATGGCAGAGCAGAAAGAAACACAAGGGCCTGGGTCACTGAGCAGGTACATCCACTTCAGACTGCTCATCTCTGAACTCTTTATATGCTATCTGCCCAAACCAGCACTGGTTGGTCTTTGTGTTTGCATCTAAACACCCACCCAATTTGTACACTATCCTTTTCTTCCTTC
This sequence comes from Cabassous unicinctus, assembly GCA_029593785.1. Classification (NCBI taxonomy): domain Eukaryota; kingdom Metazoa; phylum Chordata; class Mammalia; order Cingulata; family Chlamyphoridae; genus Cabassous; species Cabassous unicinctus. Next base: position 6,289 of record JAQZBX010057690.1, read on the forward strand.
ATTTTATAATAATCATAATAAGAATTGCTAAAATTTGTTGTTGTCTGCAGGGCACTCTGCTGAGCATTTTGTCTGCATTATCTCATTTAATCCTACCAAAAGTCTTCTTAAAATAGGTCTTACAGTACTTTCCCTAATAAGAGGTATCATTAATGCCAACATTTCAGAGCAGGGAAAAAAACTCAACACACTGCTTTAAATGTGTGCATCAATAAGACACCTATTTCAGAAACATTAAAACATACAAACAAACCAGCATCTTACTATTGAGGAAATATAGTGTTATCTCCATTTTACAGATGAGAATACTGAGGCTAAGAGAGTATATGGAGTAATTTGCTCAAAAAAAAAAATCACATGAAAAATAATAAGAAATAAGACCTCTTATCATTTGCTAAATAACTACACCTATTTAAGTCTACTTTTGGACATTTCTGTTTTGTCCTATTTATTCTGTGCCGATGTCACATTTTAATTTTTTTTCCTGGCAAAGCAGTCTGACCTCACTTTTTCTTTTTACAGTTGTTTTTGGCTGCTCTTGTACAATGTATTCGTCAGGATCAACATTTTAAGTCATTTTGTCAAGCTTCAATGCTTTGTTTTAGGATTTTATCTTATAATTATCTTGAATGGAGTTAACTATTTAGCTTGAATGAGTTTATAGAAGTATGCACATTTAACAACAAATATTTATCGAGTGCCAGTTGTCCTAGGTACAAGGAATAAAAGCAATGAACAAAACAGTCTCTACCCTCATGGAGCTTACATTCTTTCACTCAGAACAGTGAAAATATGCAAGCAATCTAAATGGAGACTATGAAAATAAAGTACAGTAACCCATATAACAGAATATACAGAGTGCAGGACAGAGATTTAGAGCATGGGTTCTGAGTCAGGTAGACCTGTTTGAATCCTGAACATGCAATTTATTAGCTTCAAGGCAATTATAAAGAAATACACCAATCAATTAACAGAGGATGTCTCAGGAGAGCAGGATTACAGTTTTTATTCTCTACTACTTTACAATGAGCATGCATTACTTCTGATAATCAGAAGAAAACAAAGTTTGCAAAAATATCAAACAATGTTTGGGGATACTGTGGAATATGATTAATCACATGCAATTTCCTGGAAGAAGCTTTTTTTTTTTTTAAGGAGGTACCCAGGAATGAACCCAGGACCGCGGACACGGGAAGCAGGCACTCACCCACTGAGCTACACCCACTCTCCTGGAAGAGGCTTTTAAGAAAGGGAGGGCTGTGTTCAGGTAGGCTGAAAGGGAAGGTTTCCCAAGCCTCTGAGACCAAAATGGGAGGCAGGAGGTTGACAAGTTAGTGGACTAATGTAGAGGACTTTGGGCTACAGAATTGCTCTAGATAATTGCTCAAGACAGAGGGCTCCTGCTGAAACAGAACAATGAGTCTTCCCTATAGAAACAGCTAAGTTCTCTAATTCCTGAAGAATACTGGTACCTTAGACCCAAAGCCCTTCCAAAGTTCTGACCTAAACTCAATTTCCAGCCGTGTCAGTTGCTCCTCCCTGCAATGAGCCACTCTTACCTATGTGGACCACCCTGCCCAAGAAACATGCATCTTTGTGCCGTTGTTCACAGAACTCGCCTTGCCAGGATCCCAATTCGTCTCCCCTTTGTTTCTAGCTTTTGAGAAACTTGGCTTAAGCTCCACCTCTAGCAAGCTTTGCCTGACCTCTCCTGCCCCAAAGGGCCTCTCCTTCCTCTGGCCTCTTTAAGCATCTCTTATCTGTCCACTTATTTGGTACTTAACTAATACCACAAGATAGCCTAAACTTATCACATGTTCACCTCATCTCCACAAACCTATTACAAGCATCTTTGGTAATCTGCTTGTCTTCATAGAGTAACTCTCTTAGTAGACGTCAACTGGATTAGCAAATTCTCTCTATTCCTTCTGCCCACCCAGACTGCGGTCCCTGCAGCAAAGAGGCCCCTCTCACTGGCCATGCACCTCTGCTGACGCCAGGTGCGTTTTCCCTTACCTTGTTCAGGTGTGCCTATTCCCAAACCTCATTATACCAGTTCTATTTGTTTTCATGTTTATAATTTATTTAAATAGTAACTGCAATATAAATCCAGTAGGAAAAAGTTCTGGTTTCTATGGAAATTGAACTAATTGATCAAGAATAGCGATTCTGAAATTGTGGTCTCGGGTGACCCCTGGGGTTCCCAAGACCCTTTCAGGGGGTACGTGAGGTAAAAACTATTTTTATTATAAAGATGTTAATTGACCTCTTCACTCACATTTTTTCAGAGACTACATGAAGTTTGCAAAATGTGAACCTGTATAATCTTGGGTTTTCCAGAATTTTCTAAGGTAGTAAATTTAAATGAGGTATAGCTATGTATGTTTTCAGAGATTAACTCAGTTTGTTCTCAAGACTTCAAATAAGCTCTTATCAGCGACTTTTGATTATGCCTGCTATAATCGCTATCTCATTATCGACCAATAAATCATTATTTTGAAAGTCCAGAAATGCAACAATATAAAAAATGATGCCATTCTTTTCACCACTTTTTTATTTTTGGAAAATAGCCATTTTTTATTAAAATATGCTTATGTTACATTCTATGGCCTTATTTTTGTTATTTTTAATGAACTAATAACTATTTTAAATTTTCTCAGTTTTAATTTTTAATTAAATCAAAACAAAATTTAGGGGAGTGGTGGTTGAGGACAAAGGTAAAATGTTCCACTGTATATATCTTTTTCTAAATTGTTTTGATTTTTTAACTATCTGAACACAGAACTTAGTGAACAAGTAACAATAAAATGGAGGAACAAAGCACAGGTGATACAATTAGGTGTGCTTTTATTATAAAACAATTTGCCAGTCTCGTTAGGGAACCTAAACTCAAAGAAAAGATCTTGGTCCTATCAAAGTTTTGGAGAATAAAAACACATGCATATGTTTTTTAAAAGAGAAAATACATTATTTAGAATATTTTTTATTCCCAACTCTTAACTTTTTTATTTTTATTTTTTTTGATTAACCAACCAACCAACTACTTATTGAATGCACTGACTAAGGGGCTTTCTGGTCCTCAAGAGTAATAAATTCAGGACAATCACCCTTCTCATTCCAGCAAACCCCAGGATTGTCCAGGGCCTGACGCCGGAGGAAGGTTAAGAGGGCTGGAACACAGATCTCCAGTTACCAAGGCCGGGAATTAGTTTCCCCATGGGTAGGCATGCCAGGCTCCCTTGCCAGGCTGACGCTGTGGCTGCCCTGCCTCCTGCCCTCGCGGGGTTCCAGAGGGGTTTCAGCGGCCTTGTGAGGCTGGAGGCAAGAGGCCCCTGGCTGGCAGCAGTCCAGAGTGAGCGGACTCTGGACTCCTTATCTCCTGGCATTCTTGCATCCCGCCAGGTCAGAGAGGTCCCACTGCAGGAGTCTAATGAGTCCTGGAGCTAGGGCCCCAGCAACGTGACCCCTCCTCAGACACCCACACCCTCCCCATGTCTCCAGGGAGTCTGGAGGGAGAAGGAAGTTGGAGACTCCTCCAGAAGCAACTTCTATCCATGGAAGCAAAGACCACCAAATAAGCAAAGAGACAAGTGGCTTCTTTCTCTTCCAGTTTTCAGGGAAAACACTCGGATTATTAGCAATCTCATCACATTTAAGAATAAGAATAAGCACAAAGTTTGTGGCCGCCCCTGCGCCCGCCCGATGTATGGGTGGTACACTGTGGCAAGTAGCAGGCAGGATGTGTTCACTTTCCTTCTACCAGCATGGCAACATCCTCATGGTGCTGCTAGCTGCTATGTGACTATGGGTCACCATCCCTTGGCTACACCCAGGGAACTGGGAACAGCCAGGTGTCCCAAAGCAAATATGCTGAGCTGCTGGCCATGATCAAAGAGCTGGGAAAAGAGATCAGATCCACCTATGCAGGGAGCAAGAGTGCAATGGAGAGATTAAAACGAGGCATCATCCACGCCAGAGGAGTGGTTCGGGAGTGCTCGGCCGACACGGAACAGAATGACAAATCCTAGCCGCCTTGTTAGCTTTGAAGGCTTTCCATCTTTTTACAAGATGAGAAGTTACAAGTTCATCTCCCTGTTCAGATGAAACTTTTTAAAAAATGTTAACTTTTTATTTCTCCCCAATTCCCTCTCATATTTCACTAGGCTCTGAACCTACCGTCTTTAAGATTGAGAAAAGATTTTACAGTTGATTAGAATTTGTGTTTTAAGTAGTTAAGAACTGGGTATTTTTTTTCCTTAAGCATTGATTCAAAAATAATACACGGTAAAGTTACCTATCTTACATCAAAGTGTAGTTTGACTCCAAAATACCAGTATCTCACTTTAATCTTCTCTTTTGAATATATTTATGTTCCCGAAGTTGTTCTTTGTTCTTTTCATAAGCTAATGCAACTCTAAGGATTCTGCTTTTAGCAAAGACTGACAGCACCCTTTACTTAGTAGCTGGTCCCAGTTTGGCATACAGTGTAGATTCAGCTTAACACAACTTTTTTGCTTAAACATTTGCATGACTATTAGTGCTTTGATGTCAAATAAAAAGTGCAGAAGTTATAAATACAGAAGAGCAATTTATCATACCTAACAAGGACCCCCCCAAAATTTTCATACTGAGACTGTGTGTGGATTTCAGTTTTGTGTTTCCTGTAAGTTGACAAAAATGCCTAGAAAAAAATGACTGAAACTGTTTGCATCTTTGTATTTATTTATTACTTGGATGTAATAATAAAGCTTATTTTCATTAAAAAAAAAAAAAAAAAAGAATAAAAATAGAAACCTTCTTTGGTCTTCTCCATCAAGTCTCTTGGCCACTAACAAGCCATGTGACCTTGGGAACTTGTCAACTAACCTCTCTGGACCCATTTCTTCAACTGTAAAATAAAGGCCCAAGACAATATTGCCGAAGCCCCTCCAGTTCAACATTCTATGGTTCTGCGGTTCTGCAAAATGGCTACGCGTAACTTTTTTCAGGCGTCAAGTGCACACAGGACTTTTATCGTGGTCACAGGCTGAATTATTTTGGAACGGTGGGGGGGAGAGGTCCCAATTCCCAGACATCTAAGGTCTATTCACAAGCACTACTACTTAAATTCCAAGAGGCTGTAAAACTGGTCATTGACTGGGGTTCCGCCTGGAATAGAGTGGGGTAAGAGCATATAAGGAAAGAGGGAGGCGGGAAGGGTTAGAAAACAGAACCCATCCTGTGTTTGTCACACAGTGTACACACATGCACGCACATGCACGGTCAGCTCTTTCTGGATATTATCTGCCTGGAGATGGAGTATTTACCTTACATGAAAGAATCAAGGAAGCGGGTGTGGCTCAATCGATGGAGCTCCCGTTTGCCATGTGGGACCCGGGGCCTCCTTGTGAGGGCCGGTGGGCTGATGCAGCAAGACCTCACAGCAGGGGGGAGATGAGCAGACACGGAAAAAAAAACACAGCAAATGGACGCAGCGAACACAAGCAGCAAAGGGGGGATAAATAAATAAATAAATAATTTTTTTTTTAAAAAAAAGAAAGAATCAAGAGTAGTTTCTAAAACTGAAAGTAGAAAAAAAAATTCACTCTTCTCCAAGATTTCCTAGTGGATCAATCCCTGGCAGGCCACAGGAAGGCAGGGAGACTGCACCCATGTCCCCAAGGCGGAGCTGAATCAACCCTACATCTGGGCTTATAACAGTCCTCCAGCCCAGGGTACCATCTACTTCCTTTCCACTTAAACCTACCTATCAGCTTCTGGGACACCTAAATAACTCACTCCATCCCACAGAGAACAACGCCTCTGCTATGTTCCAGGCACAACCACAACATCCTGCAAAGTGGTGAGAACAGGCCCAGGGCTGAAGCAACTGCTCCCTGCTGGAGAATGATGGAGCCAGGATATGAACACAGCTTCAGGCTCAAAGGCCTTAATTGTCCTGCTGCTTTACACCATCTTAACAGAGTGCTCTCGTCTCTGAACCTAACTGAACACAACAGTGTGACCTATCTCTCTTGTGCTGCTATCTTACTCTTCATCTACGCATGTGCTACCTCCCAGATTAGAGTCCACACTCTCAGGGCAGGAATTAGGCCTCACACCCTTTGGCACACTCCACAGACCAGGCCCTGGGAAACTACTTACTAAGGGAATGAATGACTACTCTGAGAGTCATGAAGCTGTTACCTCAGAGAGCCCACAATTTTTATGTTTTCTTCTTGCCCAAATGACAAGGCAAAGAAAGCAGACCCACCCCTCAGGTCTGTTCCTCTACAAGCACACACACTGTGTAGACAGGTGATCTGACGTTTCTCTCACATCATGAGAGTCTGACACTGGCTTTTACCTCGCCCCCTCAGCCCTGCCCTCTGCTGCTTCCACATTTACATTCATCAGGGCCACCCCAGGTCAGATGGGTAACGAAAGATAGATTAAGGAGGAAAAGTGTCTTCTGGTCTGCTTCTTGGGTTAGCAATACTAGTATCCCCCTCTGGCACTGTATAATTCTTTTGGTGCTCTCTAGTCATATCTGCAAACCAATGGCAGGAAGTGGACCACTAACCAGCCTATCTCCTGCCTACCATACAATCTGTGAAAAAACTCATCTCTCTAGGTTTAAATAACTGCAACTCCAAAAGGAAATGGAATGTGTGGTTTTTAATCCCAATTGCTAAGTTATAATTCAGGACATTCCTTCTCTTGCTTCATCAAGGAGGCAAGTTCCTCTCCATTTAAGAGGCAAGGGTTACAGAGCTTTAGACATTCATGTGGATAGAATCTAGTTCAACCTTAGTACTGAGACCTTCTCAAGGTCACAGAGCAAGTCAGAAGCAGGGCTGGACAAAGGCCAGTTCCCACTACAGTCCAGCAGGAGCACCCCTATCCTACCGAAGAGTGGTTAGAGACACATCCAAACCCAGCGTTACTGCAGGAGAAGGGTCACTCAGGGCTGCTCCTGCCCCAGCCTTCCTTTTAAACTCGGGAACACTCAGCTCCTCACCAAATCATGCTCACAAAACCCTCTCGGCCACCCAGGCAATTTAACTATTTTTGGAGGCACCTCTTTTTTTGGAACAGAGGCCGGCACTAAATCCTCCAAACTGAACCCACAACCGAGAACTGAGTAAATTTTCTCGGTTTCTTTGACCTCAGGATCACATGGTGAAACTGCGTGGATGGCTGTAACGTATTGTCCTACTGCCCTAACCCACAAGAGCGGGCGATCAGAACCAGATCACATAACTTAGGCAGAAAGGACCAAAAATAACCAAAATGCCGTCCCCGCGGGCAAAACCACGTCAGAGTTTAACTTCGTCCCTTCTTTGCCATTCTCCAGTTCCTGCCGCAGGGAAGCAGCAACGATCTGGGGCATTTCTCTCCGGCTGGGAAGTGGGGGCACAGCTACTGGAAAGCAAAGCCTGGACACCAGCGCTCCATCGCTGCCACCCTCAGGGCTGCCCATCAGATTTGCCCATCCACTCCCTGCTTTTCTGAGGAAGCCTCCTTCAGCCTCTTGGTGCAGCTATCCCCATTCTGGGCACCCTTCTCTGGTCCACACATCCCGCGCTCCCCAGCCGAAGGGACAGCAGCTGCGACCTCCCTTCCCTCGCCGCCAAGTGACCCCCATCACTGCACACGGCAGCCAGGTGCGCCTCCATCCAACCCTCCAGGACCTTGCGCGGATCCTCCGGAACCGTCCCCAGGCTGAGCCGGCGGCTTCGGAAGCCACAACCCGGCTCCCGGCCTGGGCGCTGCCAGGGCCCCCACCCCCACCCGGTGACCCTAGAGCCGGAGGCGCGCTGTTTCTCCCAGCGGATGCCCCATCCTTCTGGCACTCGGCGGCCCCGGCACGCTCTCCGCCCCTCACCTGAAGCTTCAGCGGATGCCACGTGAGACCCGCGCCGACGACACAGGCAAGGCCCCTCGGCGGACCGCCGCGTCAGGAGCAGTTCGGCTAGCGCGTCCGCAGGCAGCCCCGACTCCCCGGTCCCCCGCCCTCCGTGCGTCCCCCGCCACCGCGCGCATGCCCGGCTATATACCCTGTGCGTCAGCAGCAAGGCCCGCCCCCGCCGGCCCCTCAGCCCGCCCCCGCCCCGCCCCGCTGTCCCTGCGGCCTGCCACGTGGTGCTGGGCCGGCAGGAGAGCTACGTGGGTGCCGAGCGGGAGCCGCGGGGTGCGCTGGGGTCAGCGCTTGGCTGGCCGAGGGCTCGCCGGGCGAGCCAGCGCCGTTCTACGCCCCGCAGCCCCAGGCCTTGGCGCTAAGTCCGTTTGGATGGTTCTAAGCCTTCCGCGAATTCCATTCTTGATTCACTAAGGCCCTGCAGGCTTCTCCTTGCTCTGGAAACCTCCCATTAGGACCTTTTCCCCCTTAAGTGGGAAGCTCTCACACCCTGGCCTCCATATCTAGCTACCAGGAGTAAGACTGCTACTCACCTGATTTGTGTGTATATATCTCTTACGATTTTTCTTAAAAGCTTCTCTCTTCACTCAAGTCAATTCTGAAGTGTACCCTAGAAGGGGACTTCCCCACAGACAAGGTTTCTTCTGCATCTTACCAGTAGCCAAAAGAAAATCAGTTCTTGTTCAAGTTCCAAATAAATCATATTATATGCATTTTTTCTAACTAGATTTCGCACCATTTCCCCAAAATAATGAGCCTCCCTAAAGAGCCTTATCTCTTAAAGCAGAGAGAAATGCTAAATAACATGGCATTTTTGTGAAGAGTGACCTAGGAGTCATTTCCGTTGTGGAATAGACCTATTGAGATGGATATCAGGTCTTGAAAATGCAAATTTCTCAAGAAAATAAACCACCCATTAAATTTCCATTGTTCTTTTCTGCTGGACGTCAGGATTATTTCCTCTACAGCTAGCCAGCAGCCACCTGGGTCTAGAGAACTGCAGCCAATTAATACACAGGTCCATGTTCCTAGCACAATGACTGGTGCACAGCTAGCACTAAGTGTCTCTGAATTTTATAGGGAAGGGGGACCATAACCCACTCTACACAAGTCTCAGGGAGAGAAATCCCTATGATGATAGTGCCAATGAGGAAAGAAAACCAGACAATTGGAGCTGGTAGCAGGAAGAATCTGATGCTCTTGTTCTGAGGAGCTGCGTGGAGATGAAAAGAGAGGGGAAGCACTGAAGCAAAGCCAGAGTAGGCCAGACTGTGCATGTCAGAGACTAGCTGGGCCCTGGGATTTTCTAAAATCCAATTATCCTCACCCTGTCATTACAGGGTGGGTAATGGGTGGGTAAGGGGTGGGAGTAGTATTCCTCTTATTTTTAAAGTGATTTCAAAGTAATGATCTCTTGCAGAATTTCTCTCAGACCCCCTTCATCTTTATAATAACCTTCAAGTATTTGTCTTTCTTGGTTGAACTCATAGTAATTTTCAGACATTATGTCATCCACCTGGGACTCTTAATCCCACCTCCTGTGGGCTGTCAGTAATAGAGAGAAGGATTCCTTTCCTTGAAGTACTGGAAAGGGACTTCAGTACTACTAACCTAGATGTTAACTAAAACAAGCATGTTTCAAGTACATAGAGCTCTGCAAAGCCTGACGCCCATAAGTATGTATTACACAGGGGTGTTAATCTCTGCACAATACAGAGGAGGTACAGAGGTCTGAGAGCAATCTCATGGCTTTTCTAGGCAAGGTGTCAATACTACATGCGGGGGAATAAGGTGCCTGTCAGAGACGGCTCAAAGTGCAGACAGGGTAAGGGGAGGCAGACCAAGACACCCCACCACAGAGCCTATCACAGCATTTTCACTTGTTTGCACCCAGACTAAGGTTAGAGCTGCCAAAGTCCACATGGGTAACCAAAGCTGATAAGCTATCAGTAACCCACTAAGGGAATACAATTAATTATTAACAAAGCTCAAAATCAAAAGGTCTTAATTCTCAATGTCCACCCCACACAAAATCCTTTAAGTAGACCATGACTGAGTAGTACTCAGTCTCTCATGCCTAGTGCCAGCTTTGGGGTCCCAATTCTACTTCTTCTCTCTACTTAAAATGCCCCTTTTTCCTCTTATTACCATCTCCACTTGTCAAAATTCTAATTCTTCAAAGCCACCTCCCTTCAGAAAGCATCCTCTTCTGAAGCATACTTGATCTGCTCTTCAAACTTTGACTGTGACCATTACTAAAGTGTATTTTACACTCCAACTGCAGTATAAATTACAGTATGGCAAGAATTTCACAAAATCTCCATACTATATGCAATGCACTGATATTTTATATTCTACTTCAATTTTTTTTAAAGTGGTCACCCACTAAATGGATTTCATAACCCATTATTGGATTATGATCCATAGACTTAAAACATTTTATATGGTTTATAGTACTTTCTACATTTCCCCCTTAAAATTAATTCTTCTCTAACCTTAACACCGTAATCAGTCTTGTTTACAGGAGACTTCCATATATACCCTGCATCCCCTAACACAATATCTTGCACATAACAGATTCTTAATAAATGTTTGTTGAATGAATGAACAGGCCAGTTCACTAAAAAGTTTGATATTGAGCAATATTTAAGGGAACTAAGCACAAAAATAGGACCTTTTAGTTGCTGTATTTCCTTTCTGACAAGATACCCACAGTTACCTGCCAAAAAACATGTAGAAAGATTTCCCGTAGCTGAGGTGAATAGAACAGCCTTGGGAAAGCAGCCAGAGAAATGAGAATGTAACCCTTTGTATAGGTTGGGTCATAGGGACTCAGAAAATCAAAGCCCCCTCCAGCGTTTGTGGGGACAAGGTCAGCAACTTGATTGAAGATCCCTTTGCTACTCTCTTTGACTGAAGACTGACTTTTCATAGTCTGTTAGGAGATCAATGACCGGGCTTCTATACTTTCAAGGGGAAACAGTTTTCTAAGTTTTGTCACGGCTTAACTAGTTTAAGAGGGTTGGAGAATTTGTGAAGGTTCTCTTCTACTCAATGTCAAGTCAGAGGGCTCATGTGGCACCCTACACTTTTGTTAATCAACCACTAGTTAGAAGCCTGATTGCTAATCATTCTATTATCCAATCTTTCAGGAGACAAAAAGGACAACTGCGGGGAAGGGGAACACAATTGGATCAGTAGCAAGTAATTTATAGCGGGGGCAGGCATTGAAGCATTTAGTAGTTACTCCACTATGGGTTTTTTTTTTTAACAGACCTCTTTTCCTTACTAATCTTTCCTACGTGGGAGCCCACACACTTGTTTTAATCTCTACTCTTTTCCATAAAAGAAAAGGCATCCATAGCCTTCTTTCAACACTGCTGATGACATTTCTGCTTAAGAAAATTTCCAGCCCTGGCCGTATTCAGTTGTAGACACACAAAGGTCATTATATCTTTTTTTTTTTTAGATTTATTTTTATTTATTCCACACACACCCCCCTTGCCACTGACGCTTGCTCACCTTCTGTGTCCATTCGCTGCACGTTCTTCTGTGTCTGCTTGTCTGTTTTTCTTTAGGGGGCACCAGGCTCCGATCCTGGGACCTTCTGACGTGGGAGAGAGGCACTCAATCGCTTGAGCCACCCCAACTCCCTCATTTGTTGTCTCTCATTTCTTTTTCCTCTGTGTGTCTTTTTTGTTGTATCATCTTGTTGTGTC
>JAQZBX010057691.1:0-17904 GCA_029593785.1 Cabassous unicinctus
GTTTTAGTCAAACGTTTTACTGAAAACTTTTGAGAAATTTTGGTCGTTTGAGACATGTGGTTACCTACAAAACCCTGCTTTTATATAGAAAATTCAATTCAACTAAGTCATACAAATGTATATGTACCCCTTTAACTGAAGTCAATTTGTTGATAGCTGTGTTATTCACATGGAGCTGACCTATGGAAAGTACAATACACCTTTTCTAAATGATCTTAGCCAATAATCAAGCTTAGCATTGATTTTATACTAATTCTATAATTCTCCAAGTTTAAAGATTCACTTGTGACATTGATATGTAAAAGCCCACAGGTGGTAGTGAAATCACTAAGCAGAAGGGAAATCCATAAACTACTCAGCTAAATTTCTACAATATCAGGCTAATCATTAGAATTCTCAAACTTTGTACAAAAATACAAAGAGGGCAAGTTAAGCCACAGACCACTGAAATAAAGCCATGGGCACTTCTTGGTGTCTAATTCTAATATTTTTAATGCTTCATTAAATGTCCCATAAGAAAAACATAATTTTTATTACCTAATCCTTGCTTATACCAGCACAGAATAGGACATTCTTGATACTCTTCCCATTTTAATTCTATAAGATGGGGCACAGGTTTTTGCATCCTGACATAGCTCAAGATGAATCAACTCTTACCCGTTCTGGTTGAAAGAACATGTGGGAGGAGGTTGAGCTTCTGGACTGGGATAAGGGATGGGGAAGCCTTAATGATTAGTACCTGTCTATTAGGTTGACACTTGGGAGATTAGCTAAGAGAGCAAGACTCTCTCTCTCTCTGGGTGCTTTTGCTCAGACAGAGAAATGAGAATCATCTACAAGGTGCCCAATTGGAAGTGGACTTCTGAGGCAATCATGTGAGAGGACCAAAGAAAAAGACATGGTTAGGAATATGTGAATGTTTTTGTTTGTTTGTTTGTTTTTAGCAGAAGTCACTATCACATCCACTCTTCTAACTTCTTGCTTTCTCAGACTTTAGCCATTGGGTAACTGCAGTTTCTGTTTTTTACTCTTTCTTTAGTGTCAGGCTTTATTAGACAAATATTTGCTGAACATCTACTATGTGAAAGGCACCAGGTTAGACACTAGTGACACAGCAGTTAACTCAGAAACAGTCCTTGTTAGTAGGAGCCATGAACATTAACCATATAACTATAGAAATAAATCCATGATGAATATCATAAATCAAGATAATAGCACAGGGCCAGATGTGGAGTTAGGAAAAATTTCTCTGAGAAAGTGGCATTTAAGTTGAGACTTGAAGAGAAACAGTCATTGCAGGACAGATTGTGGAAAGAGGTTCAGACAGAGAAAATAGTACTTTTTTAGGCCCTGAGAAAAGAAACTGCTTGGCGGGTTAAAGGTACTGAACAGGGTAGCTGTTCCTTGAAGCTTTCATTATGTTAATGTTTTGTTGGACTCATAAGGCCTAATGATCCATTCACTTCATTCATTCATTTTATTCATTCATTCATTCAACAAACATTAAATGCCAAGTTGACATGTCTGCAGACACTGAACTAATGACTGAGGGTGCAGTGGTAAGCAAAATCAATGAAGTCTCAAAAAAGAAAAAAAAAAAAGGGAAAAAGAAAAAAATAAAATCAATGAAGTCCATGCAATCATGGGTTTTACTGGGGGAGGCAGGCCATCAGTCAAAGAATTAAAAAATATATACCATTGAAAACAGCAATAATTGCTGGGAAGGAAAAGTACAGGAACTCAAGAAATGCATATAATAGGAGAATCTTTCAGAAGTCTCATGGGGTTGGGGAGACAAAAAAAATTGGAGTTTAGGACCTGTAGCAGTTTGGTATTATTTATGAATTCCAAAAAAAGATATTATGTTTGTAAACTGGTCTGTTCCTCTGGGCATGATATCCTTTGATTGATTTAAATTCAAAGACTTTACATTTACTTGATTAAATCAAGATTAGGGGGAAGCAGATGTGGCTCAAGTGATTGGGCTTCCAAATACCATATGGGAGTACCTGGGTTCGGTCCCCAGGGCCTCCTGGTAAAAGCAGCCAGACTTGTGCAGCGAGCCATGCAGCAAGAGATGATGCAACAAAAGAGAGACGCAGGGGAGAGTCAAAGTGAGACGCGAGAGAAACCAGGAACTGAGGTGGTGCAAGCGACAGGGTATCTCTCTCCCACATCGGAGAGATCGAATCCTGGTGAAGTCTAGAGGAGAAAAACGAAAAGAGAAGACAAAAAGAAACAAACACAGAAGATCACACAACAAATGGACACAGACAGCAAAAACAGTGTGTGTGGGGAAATATTTTTTTAAAAATTAAGATTAGGGCTTTGATTTGACCAAGTCATTAGAGTGTGCAGGTTTGAGTCCCCATCCCCTTAGTAGACTATATAAATGGACATTCAATGAAGGACACAGAAGTGGATGACAGAAGATACAGAGGAATAGAGAGAACTCTATAGACATGGAAGAGGAGAGAACTTGTAAGCTTTGATCCTGCGGCCCTGGGAAGAGAGATGAGCCATTCACTTGATAGTTTACAGCTGGCCTTATGAAGAGACCAGAGCAGCTGAGCCCAGAAAGAAACGAGCCCTCTAGCCTACAACTGATATCGGAAGAAGCTGGGCCCACTGAGCCTTAACAGGAAAGAGGAAGGATGAACCCTCACAGATGTTGCCCGCCATCTTGTTTCAACACGTGACAACAGACTTTGGTGAGGAACTAACTTTGAGTTGAATTCTTTAAGGCCTTGTAACTGTAAGCTTTTACCCAAAATAAATACCCTTTATAAAAGCCAACACATTTCTGGTACTTTGCATGAGCTCCCCTTTTGGCTGACTAATACAGGACCTATTGAGAAAGAGGAATTGGTCAACACTATAAGCTTTCAGTAGTCTTGCAGGACTACACCCTAACAGCATGGGGAAAAGGGAAACAGAGCAGCCTTCACAAGGACTGAAGACTAGCTACAAAAGGCAAAAGTAAATCCCCTTTGTAGTAAAACAATGTCATGTAGAGTCACACATTATCCATACAGTTTATCATATACAATGTCTGGCACTTTATAATAAAAGACATATGCAAAACATTGTGTATTAGTCAGCCAAAGGGGGTGACAGTACCAGAACTCTGTTGGCTTTTATAAAGGGTATTTAATTTGGGGTAGGAGTTATAGTTACCAGGCCCTAAAGTATAAGTTACTCCCCTCACCAAGGTCTGTTGCCCCATGTTGGAGCAAGATGGCTGCTAAAGTCTGCAAGAGTTCAGCCTTCCTCTTCCTCTTAAGGCTTCGTGGTCCCAGCTTCTACCAATCTCAGCTGTAGGCTGGGATAAGTCTCCTTTCTCCTGGGGCTTGTTTCTCTCTGGCTTACCTGCTCTGTTCTCACCACAAGGTCAGCTGTAGACTATCAGGCTTTCTCTTCCCGGGGCCTCTGCCATATCTGTGGAGACATCTCTATTCCTCTGTGTTCTTCTGTGTGTTTACTTCCCGGGACTCCAACATCAAAACTCCAACTCTCACTTCTGCCATGTGGTTTTGATGTGGCCCAATCAAAGCCCTAATCATAATTTAATCAAGTTAAAGTGAAACCCCTGAAGTTAATACAATCTAAAAGCCCAGAGGATCAGACCAGTTTAAACATAATCCAATATCTATTTTTGGAATTCATAAACAATATCAAACTGCTACACATTGTCTTAAAAATTAAGGGGTAAAGAAAACATCAAATCCAGATATGGAAATTTAAAGACTAATTTAAAAATAATTTTGTTTAATATCTTCAAGAAATTAAATGACAAGATGGAGAATTTTAGCAGAGAACTAAAAAGTCCAAAGAAGAATAAGATGCAATTTTGGAATTAAAAAGAAAAAAAAAATCCCACTAACTAGTATTACTACTAAGTAGATGGGTTTAATAACAATTAGATACAGTTAAAGAAAGAATTAGTGAACCTTGAAGATGTCATTTTGTGTGAAATAAAGCAGACATAAAAGGACACATATTGTATGATTTCACTGATATGAATAATTAGAATAAGCAAATTCAGAGTCAGAAACTAGAATACAGGTTAACTGGGCTGGGATGAGGGCAGGGAATGGCAAGTTAATTCTTCATTGGGGCAGAATTTCTGTTTGAGGTTATGGAAAAGTTTTGGTGATGGATGGTGGTGAAGGTAATATAAAATTGTGAATGTAAACACCACTGAATTATATATCTGAATGTGGGAAATTTTAGGTGGTATAGATGTTGCTTGAACAAAAATTAAAAAAAACAACAACAACCATAGGCTGCACAACACACACAGTGAACCCTAA
The DNA here is from genome assembly GCA_029593785.1 of Cabassous unicinctus. Classification (NCBI taxonomy): domain Eukaryota; kingdom Metazoa; phylum Chordata; class Mammalia; order Cingulata; family Chlamyphoridae; genus Cabassous; species Cabassous unicinctus. Next base: position 4,314 of record JAQZBX010057691.1, read on the forward strand.
TGTAATCTATGGACTATAGCTAAAAATACACTATAGTAATATTTTCTTGTAAGTTGTAACAAAGGTACCACACTAATGCAAAATTTTAAAAATGGGGGCAGGTATATGGGAACTACATTTTGTTCATAATCTTTCTGGAAATCTACAACTTCTCTAGTAAAAAAGAAAGAATTAGTGGACCTACTTAGTTAATCTAATAAATCAAACAAAATATGCAAAATGAAACAGGAGAAAAAAGGGCATAAAGTTCAGAAAAGAGAATAAAACAAATGTGGGATGTGGTCACATGTTCTAACAGACATGTAATTGGTACACCAGAAGGAGAGGAGAGACAGAAAAAATTAGAAGCAATATTTGAAATGTCTGAACATTTTTCACAACTAAATTGTATTAGGGTTCTCCAGGGAAACAGAACTGACAGTATGTCTGTGTGTGTGTGTGTGTGTGTGTGTGTGTGTGTGTGTGTGTGTGTATACATATATAATAGGAATTGGCTTATGTGACCATGGGAATTGGCAAGCCCACATTCCATAGGGCAGGCCAGAAGTTTGGAACTCTGATGAAGGTTTTGATGAATTCCTCAGGAGAAGCTGGCGGGCTAAGTAGAGATAAAAATTCTTCTTTCTGACTGCAGAAATAATCAGTTCTCCCATTAAGGCCTCGAACTGATTGGAAGAGACTTCTCTCATTGCCGAAGGCATTCTCCTTTGTTGAATGTAGATGTAGTTACCATAGATGCAATCAACTGACTAATGATTTTAATTAATCCATGAAATATCTGTATCAATCAGGCGAGTGGTTGCTTGACCAAACACCATAACCTAGCCAAGTTGACTCATGAGCTTAACCATCACAGTCCACCCCTTGTCCACTTGGCACCCATACATATCTCCTTAAACCATACTTATTCTCCTAATAAAAACATTAACAGCCATACTTTTGCCTAACATAATTCAGCTGTCCTGTGTATAACCGGAAATGCACTAACTTTTTCCCCAGAAGAGGATACAAGTCCTTGGGTAATAGTCACTCTTAAACTTCATATACTGTAACTTAAATGCTATGACACAGGGTTAATACAACTTATGTTATATGATAAAGGAGTCAGATAGGGAAGAAAACAAGGGTATGTATACATGAAAACATTCATAACACAAGGAGGAAATACTTATAACCATTACAATCCTTGTTTCTGTAACACATTTTGTGATTGTAGCTCATATTTATCATTACCTTCTTACCCTAGTCATTCCATATCCCCTTAACCCTCAGCAAGCACCTCAGCTGGCTGTGGTTATTTGCCTGGTAGGGTGACTTAAATCTTTGTTCCTGGAGGTTCTGAGCCATTAGTAGTCCTGTCTGGATTGGGTTGTTTCAGTTTTCCATTGACTTTAATCACAGGGCATGGTAGTACTAAAGGCACTGTAAGAGATTTCCTATATTCCAGGCAAATTCTTCTTTACCTCCATTGTATAGTTGCAATCCTGTTTACCCTTGATAACCAGGATCAGTCACCCCAGCCAGTATAGTAATTCAGAGACATGAGGAGCCCAAAGTGGCCAGGTGGCAGTCTTAACTTCCAATTCAGTGGAATCATTGTTGTGTCTCCTGGTTCAAGCACTCCTGCTTTTGGAACTAAGAACTGTAGACCAGTGGAGCAGAAGGTTACAGGGTCAGGAAGCAAAAATATTTCTAATGTGTCACAAGGGAAAATAGTGAGTGGTGCCACTTCCATTTCCACTCCTTGATTCTTGGACTGTGAATCCTGGCTATGGGAGAAATAGCACATAGAGCAGACTCTGATTTAAAGCATATCCTACCTCCTGGAGAACATTACCCCAGCCCTGCACAGTATTGCCACCCAGTTGGGCACCGTAATTCAGTCTCCCAAAGGCCTTGCCACCATTTTATTAATCCACCTTCCTCAGGATCATGGGGAACATGGTAAGATCAGTGAATTCTATGAGCATGTGCCCATTCCCACACTTTTTTGCTGTGAAGTGGGTTCCTTAATCAGAAGCAATGGTGTGTGGAATACCATGATGATGGTTTACACATTCTGTAAGTCCATGGATGGTAGTTTTGGCAGAAGCATTGTATGCAGGGAAGGCAAATCCATATCTGGAATATGTATATATTCCAGTAAGAAACATTTGCTGCCCTTTCTGTGATGGGAGTAGTCCAATGTAGTCAACCTACTGCCAGGCTGATCACCTAGGGGAATGGTGCCATATCAGGGATTGAGTGTTGGTTCCTGCTGTGGTACTGTAGCTGTCCACTTTTGGGTAGTACCTGTATATCATGCAGAACCATCTCTAAACCAGGCTTGAGTTTACTTTCCTCAGTCAACAGATTGTAGGGAATTCCCCAAGAGGCCATAGCTGTAGGCTGAGAAAAAGAAGGTAATGTGGCAAGAGTAGGGGCTATGGGCATTTGGACCACTTCCTCGTCTAACTTATTTGTGCCTTCAGGGCCTGCTCAAGCCCAGTCTTGTATATATCACTTCTATTTGATAATGGAGTGCTATTGTGCACACCCAACTTTATGGCTTGGTGGTCAGACAACACTTAGTTCATGGTGGGCAACTCAGGTCTCATGGTAACTTGGTGGCTCATGGTTAAGCATTTGTCTCTACTAAGGCCAGTATCAGGCCAAAAGTTTTGCCTCAAAAGGAAAGTAGTTATCTGCATAGGATTTCAGTGCTTTGTTCTAAAATCCTAGGGTCTGCACTGTGATTCTCCTATAAGGGCCTGCCAAAGGCTCCAAACAGCACCTCTATTTGCCACTGGCACTTTCATCACCACTGGATATACTGGATCTTATGGCCTAAGAGGCAGAGCGGCTTGCACGGTAACCTGGACCTTTTGCAGAACTTCCTTTTGTTCCAGTACCCACTAAAAATTAGCAGCTTTATTGGTCTTTTGGTAAATGGCCTAGAGTAGCACACACAAAGGAGGAATACATTGCCTCCAAAATTCAGAGAGGCCAACAAGATGTTGTGCCTCTGTTTTGATTGTAGGCGGGACCAGATGCATGCCCCATACCACTGAACACCTAGAAATTTCACTGAGGTAGAAAGTCCCTGAATTTTTGTTGGATTTATCTCTTATCCTCTGACACACAAATGCTTTACCATTAAGTCTAGATTATTTGCTACATCTTGCTCACTAGGTCCAGTTAGCATATTGTCAGCAATATAGTATGCCATTGTGATGCCTTGTGGAAGGGAAAGGATCTCCTGTCCTCTGACACACAAATGCGTTACCATTAAGTCTAGAGTAGTTACAACATCTTGCTCACTAAGTCCATTCAGCATAATTTCATCAATGTAGTGTACCATTGTGATGCCTTGTGGAAGGGAAAGATGATCGATGCCCTCACTTTAACAACAGACATCCTGTAAGGTTGGTGATTCAATTTATATTTAATTCAACCACTTATACAATGAGACTCTGTGTTTGTTTGTTTTTTCAGAAATCTCAAGACTGCAGCTAAAATAAATAAAAGTTTCTTTCAGGGCACACGTAGAAATTTTCATGTCTTTCATGTGGCGCTTGAGCTGGGAACTTGAAACCTTGAGCTCAACCCTTTCTTTAACAAGTGTATTTAGGAACAACCATCTCATATCATTATGCTTTTTAATTCCACAAAACTCTGTTAAGGTATCAAATATACTGTCACTCAAAGCCTTGCCCTTTATAAGCATTTGCATAGCAGTATCCAATGATGATATTTTGCATATCTCTATTGCCATTTCACACCATGGACTATCAGTACCGTCTTGATCATTGGAAATAGAGTTATTAGTGGCTTTTAATCTAATCAGATTAGAGAACCAACTTCCCAAATCCCAGAACCAACGCAGAAATTTCATCCTTAAAAGTCTTTTTCTCAAGAACCATTCTCTGTACCAAAATCTGGATTAGTCAGGGTTTTGCTGGGAAAAGAGCTGACAGGATATAAATGTATGTGTGTGTTTGTGTGTAGATATTATGATATTTATTATAAGAGTTGGCTCATGTGACCGTGATGATTGGCAAGCCCAAATTCTGTAGGACAGGCTGCACATTGGGAGCTCTGATGAAGGTTTTGATGGGAATTCCCCAAGAGAGTCTTGTTGGCTGAAATAGAGATAGAAATTCTCCTTTCTGACTGCTGAACTCATTACTTCTCCCTTTAAGTCCTTCAAATGATTGGATGAGACTTCTCTCGTTGCTGAAGGCAGTCTCCTTTGTTGTTTGTAGATGTAATCAACCTTAGACACAATCAAGTGATTAATGATTTAAATCTATTTTGACACATTAACTTAACCATCACATTAATGAAGGACAACTCATAGAATCAAGAAACACTGTGGATTTTACGGAGGATTTCAAGTAAACAAAACCATACTTAGGCAGATCATAGTAAATAACTGAGAATCAAAGACAAAAAGAAAATCTTAAAAAAAGGCAGAAGAAGAAGAGATATTTACTTTTAAAGGGGCAATAGTAATATTGAGAGCTTATTATCAAAGAAATAAGGGGGGAAGCGGGTGTGGCTCAGTGGATAGAGCCCCCGTTTACCATATGGGAGGCCTGGGTTCCCGTCCCGAGGCCTCCTTGTGAGGCACGCTGGCCTGAGCAGTGAGGTGGGCTGATGCAGCAACCTCAGGGCAGGAAGCGGGTGTGGCGCAATGGATAGGGCACCCGTTTACCCTATGAGAGGCCCCGGGTTCGCTTCCCGGCGCCTCCTTGTGTGGGCAGGCCGGCTCAGGGAAGCCTAGGGCTTTCAAATATCTTCAAAGTGCTGAATGAAGTTAACTGCCAATCTAGATTATATACCAAACTAAGTATTCCTCAAAATTGAAAGTAAAATCCAGGTATTTTAATAAGAAAGACTAAGCTATTTTCTTAGCTGACTATCACTAAAGGAAATTCTAAAAGGAGTAGTTTATGTAGATGGAAAATTATCCCAAATGGAATCATGGAGATTTCTGAAGAAATGAAGAGCAATGCAAGAGGTAAATATGTGTGTAAATATAAAAGAATATAAACGAAATAAAAAAATAAAAATAATCTCTTGTGGAGCTTAAATATATATAGAACTAAAATACCATAACAGCACAAAATAGGAGAGAATAAATGGAGTTTGAGTGTCTTAAAGTCCTAGCATTGTCTGGGAATTGATAAAAGCACTTGCCTTTAATAAATGAAATATGCATATTATAATTTCTAGGGTGACAACTAAAATAACAGGAAAAAGACAAATAATAAGTTAATAGATTGGGGGAAAGAAATAATAAAACCCATTTAATCAAAAAAAGCAAGAAAAGAAAGAAAAAACAGAATAGTTAGAAACAAATAGTAAGATGGTAAATTTCAACAAACAGAAGTTGTTTTTTTTTTGTTTGTTTATTTGTTGTTTTTTTTTACATTATTTGCACTAAATATAAGTGGAATAAATACCCCTAATTAAAAGACAAAGGTTGTAGACAGCATTTTTAAAATTTTTGCTGTTTTACCTTAAATAGAAGAATATCTCTTCTTCTAGAAGTAAAAGGATGAGGAAAATCATGTCGTGTAAGTAGCACCTAATAGAAAGCTAATATAGCTTTAGAATATTAGACAAAATAGATTTTAGGACAAGAATCATTACTAGTGACAAAGAGATACATTTCCTCATGATAAAAGAATCAATCCATAGGAAGTAATGAGAATTCTAAATTTGTATGCTTCTAAAAATATATTATCAAAATATATTAAGCATAATGACAAAGTTAAAAGGAGAAATAGGCAAATCCATAATCATAACCTAAGATATATATTTTTTGGTAGGCCAGGGAGTAAAGAGTTTATTAAGAAACAAGAAAACAAGAAGAGTACATGGTCTGAGGCATGGACTGCGGGCGTACTGCAGGGTGAGTTGTATGCAGGGCCCCAGGTCAGGCCTTTTTAAAGTCTTTCCTCCTCCCCCTTCATAATTTTGGGAGCAGGGGTCCAGCTGTTTGCTGTTCTGATTGGTTGCCCCACCTGTCAATTCTCAGGGTCCAATGGTGAAGCCTTTTGAGGCTATCCGGGGCTTTCCCTCTCATTCCAAATGAGATTCTCATGGCTGGGGTCTCGGGAGATCCCTCAGGAGGTTTCTGGGTGGGGTCTCATGGCCATGTTGTCTGCCAGCCTCAGACAAGACTGTCTCAACTCCCTGCCTTCCCCGGGAGTTTTACACCCTAATTCTTAAGGGGGCACTGAAGGGCAATGGTAACTCTTCTGTAGCTACTTCCTGCTGGATAGGGGGAATAGGGCCTACATGACAAGGTGTATAACCTTCTTGATATTTTATTGTGGTTGAGGGAAGATGGGTGCGGCACCCTGGTTGGAGCTGGATGAAATCCCCACATAACTAGTAAGACATTGATTCTTAATTAGAATTTTGAATATACATAGTGGTCCTATTAAAAGGATAAAGAAGATGGTGTAAGTGGGCCCAAAAAGGGGGCCGGCCATGACATACTGGACCACGAGTGTGAGAAAGGCCAGGCCCCTTCAGAGGCTGCATCCTCCCAAAGTTGATGAGAAACAGCATTCTTCCTTGAGTTCTTTTATGCTCTTGGTTAACTCTAGGGAGAGATTGTGGTAGACCTGCTGGCTTAGGTATAAATTGCCAACCCCAGTTCCCACAGGGGTGGATAACCTAAGAATTTTAAACCACTTATTTGTGTTACAAATAAGAACAAGCAGACAAAAAATTAAATGGAATTGGTATAGAAGATTTAAACAACACAATTAACAAATTTGATGTAATTGACACACACATATATATATATATCACATTCTTTTTGGTGCAAAGAGAATATTTATTTACTATGTCCTGGATCATAAAGCAAATTTCAACAGTTTCAAAGGATTGAAATTTTGTATACTATGTTCTATGAGCATAGTGGAATTAAGCAAAAAAAATCAAATGCTACTTGATATTATGTATGAATTCCAAAAAGAAATATAGATTATTTTTGTATTATATAAACATAATATAGATTATGTTTGTAAACTGGTCGGTTCCTCTGGCATGATAACCCTTTGATTGAATTAGATTCAGCTGAGACATCTGAATAATTATGTTAAGATTAGGGCTCTGATCCAACCATGTCATTAGAGTGCTACTCAGCATTGAGTCCCAGCCCTCCTGGGGATAAAACAGATGCTCATATGGAAATAAAAACACAAAGAAGAACACAGGGGAAGAGAGACAGCTCATTAGACATGGCAGAGGCCCCAGGAAGAGAAATGTGCCTGATAGTCTACAGCTGACCTTGTGAAGAAACCTGAACAGCTGAGCCCAGAAAGAAAGGAGCCCCAGGGAGAGAGACAGGCCTTATACCAGCCTACAGCTGAGATTGAAAGAAGCATGGACCACAGAGCCTTAAGAAGAAGAAGGAAGGCTGAACCCTCGCAGACATTGCCCGCCACCTTGCTCCAACACGTGGCCAATGACTTTGGGTGAAATGTACCTCTTACGGCACCTTGAGTTGGACTCTTTTAAGGCTTTGTGACTGTAAGCTTCTACCCCAAATAAATACCCTTTATAAAAGCTAACAAAGTTCAGCACCTCTTTGGCTGACTAATATACTACCCATCATTTTGATATAAAACAATGAACAAAAAAGCTCTACAAAATGCCCAAATGTTTGTAAAATAATCAATTAACTTTTAAACAAATATTTATCAAAGAAAAAAATCAAAATAGAAATTAGAAAATATTTTAAACCAAGTATAATGAAAATATAGCATATAAAAACTTGTGGGATTCAATGAAAGCCATTCATAGAAGGATAACTATAGCCTTATATATATAAATTAGAAAAGGAGACTAAAAATTAATCATCTAAGCATTCTTCTCAAACAGTAAGAAAATGAACAGCAAGTTAAACCCCAAAACGTATAAGGAAATAAATAATAAACATCAAAGCAGAAATTAAATAGAAAATAAGCATGACACATCCTAAAATTAGTTTTTGAAAAGACTAGTAAAATTTATAAATCTCTGGCAAGAATTATCAAGGAAAAAAGATAAAGGCACAAATTACTGGTATTAACAAATAAAAAGACAATGAGAAGCTATTACAAGAGACTTTATGTCATTAAGTTTGATAATTTAGATAAAATGACCAAATTCCTACAAGAATACAACTTCCAAAAGGGACACAATAAGAAATAGAAAATCTTATTTATCCTATCTTTATAAAACTAATTGAATCAATTATTAAACATCCACAAAGAAAGATCCACATTTTTTATATATTTAGGATATGAATTTTGTCTGTAATGTTTTCTGCAAATGTTTTCCCAGTTTGTCTTTTAATTTTGTATATGACACTTTTTTCTTTTAAAAATGTTACACTTACTCCATATCCATCTGAAATACACCCCCCATTTTCCTCTTTCCCTATTTCCTTGTAACCTCTAATCTACTTTCTTTCTCTGTGATTTGCTATTTCTAGACATCTCTTATAAGTGACATCATACAATATTTGTCCTTATGTGTCTTGCTTATTTCACTGAACATTATGTTTTCAAGGTTCTTCCATGTTGCAGCATGTCCAGAACTTCATTCTTTCTTATGCCCAAATGATATTCCATTGTTTGTATGTACCACATTTTGTTAATCCATTCATTTGATGATGGACACTTAGGTTTTTTCCAACTGTTGACTATTGCTTTTTGCTATCTATGTCCATTTGCTGTGTGATCTTCTGTGTCTGTTTCTTTTTTTCTTCTCTTCTCATTTTTCTCCTCTAGACTTCACCGGGATTTGATCCTGGGGACCTCTGATGTTGGAGAGAGGCACCCTGTTGCTTGTGCCACCTCATTTCCTGCTTTCTGTCATGTCTCGCCTTGACCCTCCCCTGTGTTTCTCTTGTTGCGCCATCATCTTGCTGCATTGCATGGCCTGGCTAGCCTTTACCAGGAGGCCCTGGGGATTGAACCAGGTCCTCCCATATGGTAGACGGAAGCCCAATTGCTTGAGCCACATCCGCTTCCCTTTATATGTTATTTCTTTCTAGATTTTATAGTCTCTCTTTAAACTTAATGATTTAAAAGGTTTGGGCTTATTTTGGTTTGTTATATAGTATAGCTCTATTCCAAGACTATCTTTTCTATTATGGTGCACTGTCTTATTTCATAATACATTTAAATATCTCTCTTTACAAACTTTCTTTTCCAACATTTCCCTAGCTATTCTCATTTGAACATTCTTCTTGATGAACTTTGGGATAATTTTAACAAGTTCCAAAAGAAATGTTTTTGAAATTTATTACAATTTTTAAAAAATATATTGATTCGCTTTCAAAGAATCACAGTATCTAATCTTTTCATCTGAGAACATGCTACATTTTTCCATTTATTGAAAACTTCTTTTATGTCTCTTAGAATAATTATATTCTTTTAAATAAAATATAGACTTTGAGTGTTTTTTGTTAGGGTTGTTTCTACGTGCTGTATGATTCATTACTATTGCAAATGGAATAATTTTCCCCATTATCTCTTATGACTTGCAAAAGAAAAAATGAAGCAATTTAGAAGTTTTGTTAAAGTTTATTTGGGCAACAAACGATTCTTGAATTGACCAGCATCAAACCAAAAGTGGTAAGGAGCTCTACCGAGGGAGTGGAAAAGAAGACATATAGGAAGACTTATGAAGATTTATTCATGCAAATGCAGAAGCAAGTGAGGAAAATTTACTGATTGGCTATCTAAGCTGTGTTGCCTTTTTTGGGCTGTTTCTAATGGAAAACCCCTTCCTAAGTTGTCTGTTTCTTATTGGCTGATGTTAAAGTTCTGCCTGCTGGTACAGCAGACATTTTTTTTTTTCCAGAAAGTCTGCCTCACCCAAGTTTCTGTCTCATTACTTGGGTTTGTTGGTCATGGTTTGTTCAGAGTTAACCCAATGTAATGGCCTTCTTTATTTTATTTGAACAATTTCCCACCTTTTGGTCATCCTTTCAGCTCTGTCACCACTGTTTTATTCATATTTGCTCTCATTGTAGAAGTTACAGGCAACCATATCAGCTTCATTAGTGGTATCCATTCTTTGTCTTTCTTCTTGTTTCTGTTGCTTAAGTCACATCACAACCATTTGATGGGTCAGTGACTGCCAAAAAGCATTTAAAGCTCTTGAGGGAACACAGAGCATCAGGGAGACTACTATGATGATTGAAAGGCAGATAAGACCAAGAGACAGAAGGAGATTCCTCAACCAAGGTCCCCAACTTCCAAAATCAACTATTTCTGAGCAGATCAAAGGATTTGGAGGTAGGGACCTTTGATAGCCAGATGGCCTGGTCAGTAATTTTGTGCAATCGAGTTTCTGCAGTACCGAAAGTATTTGTCAAGATACAAGTAGTATTAACCACAGCACAGACTCGCCCCATTCATCCTGTAAATAGTCTAAGGCTGTCCTATTGTCCAACACTACTTGAGCAAGGGAGTCAAGAGACTTTTGTTAGGCAGCTATGGCTTTAGTGGTATCATCAGCAAATGCACTTAGAGTTGCAGATAAATGTCTAATCATAGCTTCATTAACATTAATTCCCGGCCAAGGGAGAAATAGATCTACCAAAGGAAGTAAATCCTGAGTCATGGATGTCCCCAGGCAAAATTTTTAAGGAAAATTTTATTATGAAAATTTAAATGAGTAATCCAGTACTTAATTTCTGATTTATTATATATGGATAAAGAGGAAGTGAGGAGACCACCTGCATGTTGTCCAGTCATTTGCCAGTTATTAAGGCAATTCAGTACCCAGGCAATGGGATATTTGTTTCTCAGAGCTTCTGCAAATAAAGCCTAGTGGAGCACATGTAATTCCAGCCAGGGTAGTATTGTTTATAGATTCACTGATGGAAATACTACCATTTTTCTTTAGTAACCATGAGTTTGTGACATTGAGAGTACAAAGAGTTGACCAAAGTATATTTGCCTTTAAATTTTTAGCATAATTGGGATTTTGGGCCTGCAATTTGACATGCACTATTAAGAAAATTTGTAGTTTGTGGAGTCATGTGGACTAGGAGAAAGATTTTTTTAATGTTATGTGAAAGTTCTTTGGGTTATGAGGCACAAACACAGATAGCCAGCCAGCAGAGAATACATGAAAGGACAGCTTTGTTAGATCAAAGAGCCTGGAGGAGGAGAGGTGATAATAAGCATGGTGCAGGGACCCTGACTTACCTAACCTACTCTCCAGCAAGGGTCTGTGGAGGAGGGGGGAAGAGCACAGGTGGATCCTGGGCTTTAACCTTTATGTGACCCAGAAGGGAGGAGTAGGATTTTCCTGCAGATACTGGGGATTGGAGGTTTCAAACTATATGTCACAAAAAGCAGAAGGAGCAGTGGCCATTGGGAGAATAGAAGGCAGCTTTTTATCATCCAAATCGTATGGAGATGTAGGCCTTGCTAGTAAATTATACAGCACAGAAGGGCAGCTGGCAGTTAGGAGAAGAAGTGGCAGGGGTCATTCAGAGAAAAAAGTAGCAGGGGCCATTTGGACCATATGAAGGTGTATGCAGTGTTAGATGTGGTTATACCCAGGGCAGGGCTAGTTTGGTGTTCTCTCAAATGGGGGACTTTTGACTAGGTAAAAATGACAAGGAACCAAACATAATTTCTTTTATACCATTAAAAAGGTCTCTTAGTCCTATTAAGATTTCTGTATAATTTTCTTTACCAGTAATATCTAAAGTAAGGTTATAGGTCCAAGAGAGATCAAAACAGGGTAAAAGGACCCTGAGTCTAGTGTCAGTACTTGATATGCAATTATTAGTGCAGTTTGATTAAAAGAAACTGAAGCATTTGGAACAAGAGAGAAATTAGTAATTGGATAGACCAAGGGTCTCCGAGGTCATGAATGGGCTTAGGTTTGTTATGACAGATCCAACATGCAGTTAGATATAGCTGTAGCTATTGCTTTTGAAATCCTAGTAACTATATCATCTTTCTAAGCATAGGTAGGTAATAGCAGAAAAGGGAAGAAGGAGAGTGTCATAAGAGGAAAGGTAGTCGTTGTGATAGGAAGGGTGCTTGATCCGTGATCTTGGAAAAGCTGTCTACTCTGTGGTGTCATCCGCTTCTGGGGAGCAAAGGTCCCTGGTCAGTTTTTTCTCAAGATCATTGGTAGCTTTACAATTCCAGGAATTTGGAGGAGCCCCCTTAAGTTGAGAAATGTGAGCACAGGGTTCAAGACTTTGAAGTCTGGCTGTGGTGTGAGAGGTGAAGTCTGGCTGTGGTGTGTGGTGTGTAGTATATCCAGCAGATATACTAATGGTATCTTTTGGTGGTCAGTGTAGGGAAGTTTTGGATAGTTTATTCTATCTGAGGAGAGAAAAATGCCTTTCCCAGTTAGGTTATTTCCTAAGTAATGTACCTTTACTTTTGAGAACTGGAGTTTTTCTTTAGATGCCTTATGTTCTTTGTAGACCAATTGTTGTAAGAAATAGAGTCAACCTCTGAATCCTCTTAGTAAGGGAGCAAAGTAGCAAATCATCTACTTATTGAATTAGAGTTGAATTTTTAGGAAACTGCAGGGTTGTCAAGTCTCGGTGTAGACTTGGGAAAAATAGGAAAGAGCCTCAGTGGACCCCAGTAACATCACTGTCCAAGTATAGTGCTGATTTTAACAAATAAAGACAAACAAATACTGCCTGTCTTCATTAACTGGAATACTAAAAATAGCTGAGCAAAGATCTATTACTGAGATAGATCCCCCAAGCTGCTGTCTGGGAGATGGTTTAGGCAAAGGCGAGAATGGAAGGAGAGAGATCAATCTGGAGGCTACTGCATTAGACCAAGCAAAAAAGTTATGGGGTCTAAAGAGAGTCTGTAGCACTGAGAATGGAGTGAAGAAAGAAGTGGTTAATAAGACATGTCTCAGAGATGCAGCTCATCCTCGACGGAGGAGAGAGGTGGCATTTGAGTCCTCCAGTATCCCAGCAGGCAGTGCAACCTAGAGATGCTGACAAAAGACCAGAGGAGCAGTCGCAGCTGCTTTCCAAGGAGCTGGTGTTGCCGAGATTGCCAAAATGCTTTGGAATTTTTAAATGAATGTAAGAAAAGTCCAGAATAGTCGAGACTGTAAAAAAAGAAGCTGCAGCAAGGGGGATTAGTACCAAATGCATCAACAAAAAAGACAACCAGAATTAATGGAAGGAGATCTTCCTGTTTTTGTGTTTCCCATGGAGCTAATATTTTATGCAGATGATGAGTCAACACATAAGCAAGTGTTCACTCTGTATAACTCCTATGAGTTTGTCTTAAAGTTCAAATTTTTGTGAACTACTCCAAATACATATGTTGTCGTTGATGCTGCAGGTATAGTAACGCCTCAGTGTTGTGTGGATATTGTGATTCATCATAGAAATATTCGATCCTGTCACTATGGTGCAATAGACAAATTCTATCTCCAAGTTTCTGAGCAAAGCCAGAGGAAGGCTTTAGGAAGGAAAGAAGTTGTTGCTACTCTTCTTCCACCTGCAAAAGAACAACAAAAGGAGGAAAAGGAAAAAAGAATAAAGGAACATTTAACAGACAGTTTATTTTTTGAGCAGTCGTTTCAA
>JAQZBX010057692.1:0-17903 GCA_029593785.1 Cabassous unicinctus
TTTTTTTTTTTTTTTTTTTGTAGTATCTTTATCTGATTTTGGTGTTAGGGTGATGTTGGCTTCATAGAATGCATTGGTAGTGTTCATTCTTCATTGTTTTTTTTTTGAAGAGTGTGAGCATGATTGGCATTAGATCATCTTTGAATAATTGTAGAATTCATCTATGAAGCCATCTAGTCTTAGGCTTTTCATTTTGGAGAGGCATTTGATGACTACTTCACTCTCTTTACCTGTGATTGCTTTGTTGAAGTCTTCTATTTCTTCTAGGTTCAGTGTAGTTTGTTCATGTTTATTCCAAGAATTTGTCTGTTTCATCTATATTGTCTAGTTTGTTGGCATACAGTTGTCCAAATGATATTACGATCTATCTTATTTCTGCAGCATCAGTGGTAATGATACCCTCTTAGTTCTGATTTTGTTTGCATCATCTCTTTCTTTTTCTTTGTCTGGCTAGCTCAGGGTTTGTTTATATTGTTTATCTTCTCAAAGCACCAAATTTTGGTTTCTTGGCTCTCTCTATTGTTTACTGTTGTTGTAGGTATTAATTTCATTTATGTCTGTTCTTATTTCTCTCCTTAGGCTTGGTTTGTGATTAGTCTGTTGTGTTTTTTCCTAGTTCCTCCATGTGTGCAGTTAGGTATTTGACTTTAGCTTTTTTTTTTTTAAATATAAGCATTGAGGGCTATATATTTCCCTGTAGCTTTGCTGTATCCCATAAGTTTCGGTATGTTGTGTTTTTGTTTTCATTTCCTTCAAAATATTTACTGATTTCTCTTGTAATTTCTTCTTTTACTAACTGATTATTTAAGAGTGTGTTGTTTAACTTCCATATATTTATGAATTTTTAGATGTTACTGATTTCCAGCCTCATGTATTGTTCATCCTTCAATGCCTGCCTTGCTTCACTCAACATAAGGTCTTCAAGATTCATTCAAGTTATCCCATGTGTTAGCACTTTATTCTTTCTTCCAGCTGAGTAATATTCCATTGTATGTATGTACTTCATTCTGTTTATCCATTCATCAGTTGATGGGCACCTGGGTTGATTCCAACTGTTGGCAATAGTGAATAACGCCACTATGAATATTGGTGTGCATATATCTGTTCGTGTCTTTGCTTTCAATTCTTCAGGGTATATACCCAGCAGTGGAATTGCTGGATCATATGGAAGTTCTACAGTTAGTTTTTTGACAAAATGCCCAAATTGTCCTCCACAAAGGCTGGACTATTGTACTATCCCACGAGCAGTGGATGATGGTTCCCATTCCTCCACATCCTCTGAAACACTTTTAGTCAGCTGTTTTTTTAATAGCTGCCATTCTAATAGGTGTAAGATGGTATCTCATTGTAGTTTTGACTTGCATTTCCTTAATAGCTGGAGATGATGAGCATTTTTTCATTTGCTTTTTAACCATTTGTATTTCTTCCTTGGAGAAGTGTCATTTCTGGTCAGTTGCCCATTTTTTAAATGGGTTGTTTGACTTTTTACATTTGAGATGTAGGATTTCTTTTTATATTCAGGATATTAGATTCCTATAAAATATATGATTGTCAAGTATTTTCTCCCATTGGGTATGCTGCCTTTTTACTTTCTTGATAATGTCCTTTGAGGTGCAAAAGTTTTTAATTTTGTGGAGATCCAATTTATCTATTTTTGTTTTGCTGTTCATACTTTGGTATGAAGTTCATGAAGCCATTTCCTATTACAAGTCTTGTAGATGCTTCCCTACATTATCTTCCATGGTCTTTATGATCTTGGCTCTTATACTTAGATTTTTTATCCATCTTGAGTCGATTTTTGTGTAAGGCATTAGAGGGTGTTCCTCTCTCATTCTTTTGGTTATGGATATCCAGTTCTCCAAGCACTATTTTTTGAAGAGGCCATTCTCTCCCAACTGAGTGGGCTTGGTGGCCTTGTTGAATATCAGATGACTGTATACACAAAGATCTATATCAGAACTCTTAATTCAATTCCATTGGTCAATATGTCTATACTTGTACCAATACCATGCAGTTTTGACCACTGTAGCTTTGTAGTATGTTTTAAATACAGTTAGTGTGATACCTCTTATTTCATTTTTCTTTTTCAAAATGTCTTGGGTGATTCGGGGTCTCTTACCCTTCCAAATAAATTTTGTGATTATTTTTTCCAATTCATTGAAAAATACAGTGTTGATTTTTATTGGGATTGCATTAAATCTGCGGGTTAGTTTGTGTAGGATAGACATCTTCATGATATTTAATCTTCCTGTTCATGTACACAGAATATTCTTCCATTTGTTTAAGTCTTCTTTGATTTCCTTTAACAGTATTGTATAGTTTACTGTGTATCACAGTCTTTTACATCTTTAGTTAAATTTATTGCTAGGTATTTGATTCTTTTAGTTACTATTTTAAATGGTATTTTTTCTTGATTTCCTCCCCAGATTGATCATTATTGGTGTACAGAAATGGTACTAATTTTTGAGTATTGATCTTATAGCCTGCGACTTTACTGAACTACTTTATAAGTTCTAGAAGCTTTGTTGTAGATTTCTTGGGGCTTTCTATGTACTGGATCATGTCATCTGCAAATAGTGAAATTTTCACTTCTTCCTTTCCAATTTGGATGACTTTTATATATTTTACTTGCGTCAGTGCTCAAGCAGTACTTCTAAGACAGTGTTTACAAGGAGCAGTGATAGCAGGCAGGCTTGTCTTGTTCCCAATCATAGGGGGAAAGCTTTTAGAACTTCAACATTGAAGATGATGTTGGTCCTGGGTTTTTCATATATACCCTTTATTATGTTCAGAAAGTTTCTTTCTATTCCTATTTTTTGCAGTGTTTTTATCACAAAATCATGCTGTATTTTGCAGAATGCTTGATATATATCTATGTAGATTATCATGTGATTTTTTTCTTTCAATCTGTTATTGGTGTATTACATTGATGGTTTTTCTTATTTTGAAGCATCCTTGCATACCCGGGATGAAACCCACTTTGTCACAGTGTATAATTCATTTTATATGTTGTTGAATGTGATTAGCAAGTATTTTGCTAAGGATTTTATAATCTAGGTTCATTAGAGAGATTGGTCTGTAATTTTCCTTTCTTGTGGCGTCTTTGTTTGGCTTTGGTATTAGAATAATGCTGGCATCATAGAATGAGTTTGGCAATGTTCCTTCTATTTCTATTTTTTGGAAGAGCTTAAGAAGGATTGGTGTTAGCTATTTCTGGAATGTTTGGTAGATTTCACATGTGAAGCCATTTGGTTCTGGGCTCTTCTTAGTTGGGAGGTTTTTGGTGACTGAATCTATCTTTTTACTTGTAATTGGACTGTTGAGTTCATCCATTTTTTCTTCCATCAATGAAGGCTGCTTGTGGGTTTCTAGGAAGTAGTCCATTTCCTTTAAATTATCATTCTTTTTGACATATAATTTTTCAAAGTATCCTCTTATGATACTCTTCATTTCTGTAAGGTCAGTGTTGATATCCCCTTCCTTATTTCTTATTTTGTGTATTTGCATCTGCTGTCTCTTTTTCTTTGTTAGTCTGGCTAAGAGTTTGTCAATTTTATTGATCTTCTCAAATAACCAGGTTTTGGTTTTGTTTATTTTTTCTAGAGGTTTCTTATTTTCTATTTCATTTAGTTCTACTGTAATCTTTGTTATTTCCTTCTTTCTACTTCCTTTGGTATTAGTTTGTTGTTGTTTTCCCAATTCCTCCAAGTGTGCAGTTAGGTCTTCAAATTTAGCTCTTTCTTCTTTTTTGATGTATGCATTTATGGCTATGAATTTCCCTCTCAATACAGCTTTCCCTGCATCCCATAAGTTTTGATATGTTGTATTGTCATTTTCATTCATTTCAAGGTAGTTACTGATTTCTATTGAGATTTCCTCCTTGACACAGTGTTTGTCTAAGAGTGTGTTGTTTAACTTCCATATCTTTGTGCCCAATCTGTTTCTCTGCCCTGTACTGATTTCCAGCTTCTTTCCATTGTGGTCAGAGAAATTACTTTTTATAATTTCAGTCTTTCTGAATTTATTGAGAGTTGTTCTTTGGCCTAGAATGTGGTCTATCCTGGAGAATGATCCATGTATGCCTAAGAAGAATGTGTATCCCACTGTATTTGGGTGCAATATTCTGTTTATGTCTATTAGGTCCAGATCCTCTAATGTATTATTCAAGGTCTGTGTTTCTTTTTTGATCCTGTTGAGATCTTTTGTCTAATGGTGATAATGATGTATTAAAGGCCCCCACTATAATTGTAGTGGCATCTATTTCTGCACTTAATTTTTCCAATATTTGCCTCATGTGTTTTTAGGCCCTCTTATTAGGTCCATCAATGTTTATAATTATTATTTCTTGTTGATAGATTACTGCTTTTATTAATATATAGTGTCTTCCTTGTCTCTTACAATAGTTTTGCATTTAAAGTCCATTTTGTCCAATGTTAGGATAGTTACCATCCCTTTTCTAATTAATGTTTGCATGTAAACATTTTTTCCAACCATTTACTTTCAGCCTCTTTATATCCCTGGATCTAAAGTGAGTTTCTTGTAGACAGCATATAAATGGGTCATATTCCCTGATCCATTCTTTCAGTCTTTGTCTCTTGACTGGAGAGTTTTATCCATTTACATTCAATGTTATTACTGTCAAGAAATTGCTTAAATTAGCAATATTTTCTTTAGATTTATGTATGCCTTATGTTGTTTTTATTTATCTTTTTTATCTATTTAGTTGTTCTTACACTCTTCTCCAACTCTCTCTCTCTTGTGTTTTTTCCTTTCAGGGTGCAGAACTCCTTTTAGTATTTCTTGAAGGCCTACTCTCTTAATTTCTTTTTATCTGTGACTATTTTGAACTCTTTGTCATTTTTCAAAGCCACCTTTGCTTGGTAGAGAATTCTTGGCTGCACATTTTTTTTCATTTAGCACCTTATCTATGTCATACCAGTGCCTTCTTGCCTCCATGGTTTCAGATGAGAAATTAGCACTTAATCTTATTGAGCTTCCCTTTCATGTGATAGATCTGTTTTCTTTTGCTGCATTCAGTGTTCTTTGTTTGTACTGAGCATTGGACAAATTGACAAGTATATGTATTGGTGTAGTCCTGTTAGTATTTATACTGTTTGGGGTGTGCTGTGCTTCCTGGACATATACATCCATCTCCCTCAATAGAGTTGGAAAATTTTCAGCCATTAATTACTCCAATACTCCTACTGACACCTTTTCTTCCTCTTCTCCCTCTGGAATGCCTATAATGTGTATGTTTGTGTGTTTTCTGTTGCCATTTGAATCCCTAAATCCCTGCTGGGATTTTTCTATCTCTTGTACTATCTGTCTGATTTCAGATGTACTGTCTTCCACATTAGTTATTCTTTTCTCTGCCTGTTAGATTCTGCTGTTATATGCTTTCAGGGTATTTTTAATTTCTTGCATTGTGCAATTAATTACCATCATATCCATTATCTTTTAGTGTATGTTTACAATAGTTTCAGTATTTTCCTCCAGTGTCTTTTTAATATCTTTCATCACTTCCTTCACTTCATTAAGTTGATTCATGATATTTTATTTGTTTGGACATCCTTGATTAGTTGTTCCACAGTTTGCATCTTCTCTTGGTTTTTAGTTTGCTCATTACACTGTGCCATGTCTTCCTGTTCCTTAGTATGGCTTGTAATTTTTGTTTGGTGTCTGAGTATCTGTTTATCTTCGTGGTCTTATTTGGTTTGTTAGCTTCTCTTTCTACTCTATGGGTTTATTTTGTTGTTTCTTTGTTTGTGGTAAGTTTAATTTTTGATACTTTGTTCATTTTATTCTATATCATTGCAATTGTCTGTGTTCCCTTGAAAAAATATTAGTACTAGAGAAAAGGAAAAAGATAAGAACAGAAAATGAATAATAGTAATAATAATACAAAAAAGCTAGAAGAGGACCCATGCAAGAGCTAGAAAACAAAGTAATAACTGTAAAAAATCATAAAAATTCAAAGCAATAAGGATTTAAAAATGAGAAGAAAAAAATAAAACAAGAGACAAAATAGGGAGAATAAAAGGTAGAATAAATTAAAATTCCAGACAGATGAGAAGAGAAGTAATGGGAAAAAAAGAGAGAGAAAGAAAAAGAAAAATTGAAGGCCAAAGAAGAAGTGATAGCATGGAAAAGCAGCAGAAGTCAGAATATAGAAAAATGAAAGAATGAAGAGCAATAAAGTAGGTTGAGAAAATAAGCAAAAGAAAGAGGTAACAAAGAAAGGGTAAATAACAAGCATGAAACAAAACAGCAACAAAGAAGCAATCCAGGTAAAACAGCCTTCCCTTTTGGTCCCCTAGAGACCTTATCAGGCTGCTGGTGTTTATCAATTAATTGCCCTGCAGCCTGCCCTCTGCAGTTGATGTATCCAGTTTTAGTGAATAAAATAAAGGGGAAAAATGAACAAAAATTTAAAAACTGCAAAACAAAACAGTATGAACTCAGTCTATAAGTTCCCTATCATAAGATGTTAGCTGCATGCCTTAACTCTCCCTGGATCCCTTCTCTAGGAGGTATATGGGACTCAAACTGACAGCCTTGTATATGCAAGGCAGGAAGCCTCCTACTGCTCTACAGCAGCTCTGCAGACTAAATAGCTTTGAAAGCTTATTGGGCTCTTCCTGCCCCCATTTCCCTTAGGTGAGTTGAACTTTTAATAGTTTTCCAATAACTGGGCTAGTTTCCTGTGTCTGCCTCTTCCCTGACCAAGTTCCTCTCTCCCAAGGTGACTGAGTATGACAGCCTGCCTGAGCAGATTCTCCTCTCCCCTCACCGCAGGGCCACCTCAGTGCTGGCTGGTACTCTCCCAGAGATTCAAAGTGGGCTCAGGTGCCCTAACCCATGGAAAGGAAACTACTCTCCACCCTTCACCAGACCCTCTTCCTCCCAGGGAATGTTCCCTCCTACTCAGCTGCCTGGTGAATGCCAGAGGATACATGGAGGCTATTTGCCTTGAAGGTGGTGCTTAGCCACCCACCATTTCCAGCCACAAGGGTGAGCAATTCAGGGTTTTCCTTGAGCTCTTTATATCTTTGGCCAGCTCCTTCCAGATCAATGTCTTGAAGCTTCCTGCTCTCTGGATTCCCAAAACAGTTCCTCAAATATTCTTTCTGCCCGTTTTTCACTCTCTTCTTCTACTGCACCAATTATGTGTATGGCTGTGTATTTCACGTTGTCATTCAATTCCCTGAGACCCTGTTACATTCTTTCCATTATTTTTTTCTTTCTGTTCTCCTGTCTTTTAAATTCAGATGTTTTTTTCCTTGATTTCACTTTTTTCTGCCATTTCAATTTTTTTTTTGTTTTATGCCTCTAATGTATTTTTTAAAGATTCATTTAATTTATTTCTCCCTATCCCCTCATTGTTTGCACTTCCTGTGTCTGTTCAGCTTTTTTTTCTATAGGAGACACCAGAACTTGAACCCTCATCCTCCGATGCAGGAAGGAGGCACCTAATCACTTAAGCCACCTCCATTTCCTACTTTGTTTTATCTCTCATTATGTTTTTCCTCTTGTGTCTCTTGTGTCATCTTGTTGTGTCAGCTCACCATCCTGTTTGTACTATTTAGGAAGCACCAGGAACCTACCTCTTCTTTCTGCTTCACTGTGTCTCTCATTTTTGTCTTTTTGTGTCTCATTGCATCATCTTGCTGTGTCAGTTTGCTAAATTTTCCATCACACCAACTCATTGTCTTCTTTAGGAGGCACTGGGACCTGAATCATGGACATCTCATGTGCTTCTCATTGCTTGAGCCACATTTGCTTCCCTCTAATATATTTTTAATCTTATCCATTGTGTCTTTCATTCAGATAAGCTCTGTTACTTTTCTTTGTAGGCTTTCAAATTGTTCTTTATGCTCATCCAATGTCTTCTTAATAGCCTTTATTTCTTTAATCATATTTTTTCAACTCCTGGAATTTGTATAGGAGATTTGTGTGATTATCATTTATTTGTTGTCTTAAATCCTGTGTCTTATCAGAATTTTTGGTTTGGTACTTTGGTTGGGCCATTCTCCTGTTTCCTAGTATGGCTTGAAATTTTTTGTTGTTGTCTAGGTCTCTGATTATGTTGGTGAATTTACTCTCATGTTCAATTTATCTCTCTTGCCTAGTGGCTTTATTTCACAGCTCCACTTTGATTTTTGGCTCAACTTATTCTAAGTTGTTAAAATTTCCAAGATTATGTTATCAAAATAGGGACTGAATCCCACTAACAGGGTGCAGATCTGATCCAATGGATCTGGGAAGATTGCCTCCAAATAGTGTTTTATCTCCTTGCAGTTTCCTACTATGTCAGCAGATGATGCTTTTTGGTGAGTCCTGCCATGGAGGTGTCTTTTTCAACCCCCACTTGACCACAATTCAGGTTTGGTCTGAGCCAAGATTCAAAATAGGCTCTGCTGGCAAAATTCACTGAAGAAAAGCCACTCTCCACTCTCTGCCACACTCTCATGAAAGATGTCTGTTCTCTTCTAGGTTGGTTGCAGTAAGCCATGGGTTGCTCACCTTGAGTTTGGGGGATAGGTATCATTACCACCTGTGGGGATTAGTAATTTAGGGTTTTCATTGTGTTCTTCATTTCTCAATCTCTCACCCCCCTGGAAAATGCACAGAATTTCCTGGTCTGCAGATCCCCAAAGCAGTTCCTTCTGAGATCTTTTTGCCCTTCCTCCATTTATTTTGTGAGAATTGGCTGTGCCTACCTACTCCAATGTCACCTTCCTAGACATCCCCTCTTATCTTTATCTCCTTTTCTTAACTTTTCTCAGTATTTACTGCCTCCAATGTGGGGTAGAAATTTGTCATTTACTCTTCCCTTAATATCTTAAAAAGAAAGAATAATTTTAGCACTTCCTTTAAATCCACATTCATAGATAATATAATTCAATGTTGTTAACATATTAATTACTAAATTGATACAATTAAATCATCTTAAAATTCCAAACAGCTTTCCTGTGGAATATAAGAACTCAGTTCTAAAAGTTATGTGAAGGAAAAGGTCTAAGTATCATGTCATTGAGCTACAATTTCTAGCTGCAAAATAGGAACTTTTTTCCCCCTGGGTCACTTTGGATATTTGTGTTCTTGGTCTGGCAGGCAAAAACAGAAGACAGCATCTTGGAATTTTAATTCACCCTGATCATCAGGATGAGAAGGAATCAAGTGTTTTATTATATATTTGAAGGAAGGAGTAGTATGTTGGCATTCGCATGATTTATTTGGACACCTCTTAATAGTCCCTCTCCAGTTATGTTAATAAATGGACAAGGGCAATCCCTGTCTGAGATGGGCATGGTGACAATGATATTGTACTCCTCAGAGCTCATAGTCTGAGAGTTAAGGGAGCAAGGTGTGAGTAACACTGGAGTGGCCACTCTGTCTTGTCTGATGGAGATGATAATCCATCATAAGCTTTGGTCTTTTTCTTGTGAACCATTTTTATGAAGTCCAAGTTTCTCCACCATATCAGTATCTCTGAAATATTTGGCACCAATGCAGACTCATGCTGCCCTCCCAAAGCATAGAGGAAGTATCATTCAATGAACATTTTCATTTCAACATTCTCCAGGGGATTCCTAACCTGTGAGATCTGTGGCTGGTGTTAGGAACCACAGAATTCACATGCTGCTGATGGTTCCCTCTATTGTGTTGTGGGTACTTTAGTTTTAATTGTATCATACAGTCAGTATCACAGAATTATCATCACATTTTAATCTTCTGGCAACATCCTCTAAGTGAGGAACCCCTAGTACCTCTATTTTCTGGCAAATTCTGAGTCACACAGACTGCAGGGGCAGTCAAGAGTTTAGACCCCGGAGTTAGATCGTAGAGCCACATCCTATGGCTCTATACCACTAGCCAGGAGTATTGGTATGAATTATGTGGCTTCAACATTTACCCATAATCTATATTTCCCAAGGAAGTGTTACCACTTCTCTGAGTGGATCCCAAGTGATCCATTTAATCCCAGTGCTTAGTTCATAGGGATTGAGTCTCCATCTTCACCTACAATGATCCAATAAGGAGAGCCTCCAGTTAAAGGAAAGGGGAAACAGAGTCAAAGGTCTTAGTAAAGTATCCTACTTCTCCCCAGGTACTTATGATACATAGACAAGGTCTTAGGATACCAATGGGATTACTTCATGCAGAGGTCTGATTTCAGTTCCTCATACATAGTAGCAGAAGCTGGGAAATGATACCTGCATGTGGGAACTTATCCCTGATTTGTGTTTTTACTTGGTCTGCTGTGTCCCTTTTTTCACCCTGAGACTGAGCTCCTCTTGATGTCCCAGCACCACAAAATCTGAAGAGTAGGAAAAGGGAGAAAAAAGCTGGACATCAGTTCATCTTCTGAAGGGAAAATGGACATCCTCTGACCGTTGGTGCCCCTATGTACCCATCATGGCTATTGAGTGAAGCATAAAGTGGGATAAGGGCTCTGAAGGAGAAGGGGCTACACTGTGGCAGTATACCTTGGAGGGTATGGTGGGTTTGTCTTTCATGAAGCTATGTTTTCAGAAAACGCAAACTGCTCTAATTCAGATTGTGTGCTTATGGGGACGTTGGGCATAATGATAGGCAAGAAAGCCTTCTACATGCCATCCCTTAATTGTGAAGACTTAAGAGTCTAAAAATGTTCCTTTGACCAGCAACTTGGCTGAAGGAAAATATGTGTCACTTCAGAAATATCAGAGCATCTGATAGGTTAGGAGTAGGGCTTGTTTGAATTTTAATCAGCAAGGTTAGTGGGTGGTTGGGAGGTGGGAAGCCTCAATATATGAAACAGATTGAAGAGAAGGCAGATTATTCCAGGTGCACATTGAGATGACTGGGATGTGAAATACCCAACAGACTCTCTTTCTCCTGCTCTCTACATAGACATTCATATTAGCATCTCATGGACACTGGCCCACACCAGTAAATTATGTATTAGGGTTTCCTTCCCAAAGTCATCATTCTGAACAAGGAACATGAATAGAGTCTAGGCAGAGAAGAAGGCCTCCTTGAGTGTTTAACAAAGGATTATGATTGAGCAAAAGGAATGGCAAGGACTAGGGATTGCAGTGTTGTAATTTTGTCACCATATGGGGCTGTTGACCTAGCAGCAACACCTAGAGTAGACATAAAGGCAGCCAAACTTCCAGAGTGGAGATAGGGGATGGAAGGGAAGATGGAGGAGAGTCCTATGTGCAGAATGATCATGGGCCCCTGCAGAAACCTTTGTCTCTTCTCATTCATCTGCATGTCTCTCACTTTGTCACTCATTTTCTAGTTTTCCCCTGTTCCCCTATAGCCTCAAGTTGATCCCACTGTGTACAATTTTTTAAACCAGGCAATAACTCTAGAGGGAAACATAAATAAATAAGGATGTCTGCAGAGTAAAAATGGAAGACTGTGGTCATGACCTGTGTTGGAAATAGGGGTCAAGATCATATGAGCATTTGGCTGAGGAAGTTCTCATCAATTATCACCCTTTCCATCATGCAATGAGCAAAGGTAAAACATCAAAATAATGTTTTCAGGGGAGACATTCTTTGGTCTTTCCATCTCCCCAAACACACCAGAGTAAGGGGTTGTACAATCCCTGAGTAACAAATGAAAAAAGAGATACAAAACGGAAAGAAAACCATAGGTCAAAGTTCTGACTACTGAACAATTTAAATTTGACAAAGAGATGCATGGAGCCAGAAAAAGTTAATTTTTCTGGTCTTCTCAAATGGGAATTTCATCAGATTTCAGGAGCTGCCAGGGACTCCAGTAATACACTTTTTGCAATTAGGAGAAACATACCACCTCTCAAAAGACTGAAGCAACTAAGACAACATGTTGATTACAGCTCAATATTTTACCCTTAGTTCAAGGCAAGACACTCATTATGCTCTCAACAAATTCCTGTGGAATGAAAGACATTTTAGTTAAATAAAAGTACTATGAAACTAAAATGAAGCAGACAACAGCCAAATCTGACATTTGATCCAACAAGGAGTCTGCAGGAAGCTTAGTTGTTAGCTGATCCCATGTCAACCAGAGCTTGTGACAAACAGGATGGTAGGCAGACTTATAAAGGACCCCCAGACATCCTTGCTGCCTGGGGTTCACACTCGAGTGTAATCCCTTCCACTTAATTGAGGGCTGGAGATAGTGAATAGCTTCTAATGTATAAAATTCAGCAAAAGGAAAGGTTAGTTTATTCTTAGGTTGGGTTATAAAAGACTGTGAATTTCAACTTGCTAGTAGACTCTATTGCCTTCTCAATTTGTAAGATTTGATGAAGCAAACATCCATGTGGAAGGGTCCAGTTATCAAGGAATTGAGAACATCAGCCAACAGCCATAGACCAAGTTTCTCTGTCCAACAGTTCCTTTAAGAGAAATTAAATGCTGCCAAACAGAAGATGAAAGAACCTGGATATAGATCGTCTCCAAGCCAAGGCTTCAAATGATAACCACAGCTTCTTTGAAACCCCTCTTTGCTAACATCCTGAATTTTATGTTCAAATGTTAACACAATGTGTAATTCATCAATTGTTTGGATGTTTAAATATTAAAGTCAAGAAGGGAAGGACATGTATTTTTTCTCACAACTGCCTATCCAACCACTAGCAAAATGCCTACCAGTGCTAAATAGTATCTGAGAAACAAACTTTAAACATCATTAAATTTGTATATAAAGACATATTATATTTATAGCTAAAGACATAGGAACATATAAAAGAGCAATAATATTGAAGTTCATTACCAAAAATGTTTGCTACTAAAATTCTACACCATACATTTTTCTTTTAAAATTTCAGAAGGCTATTAAAATAGTAAAAGACAAAACCACTCCCTTTGGAAACAAATGTCTCTATCCAAAAATTAAATACATTACTTCATTTTTCTTTAGAAGTGATTTCTTTTTATTTCCCTCAGGAGATGTCCTAACACTTTTAAACTTTTAATTTTATTTAAAAATAGTTGAAATACAGCCTATTTATACTCAAATCAGTAATGAAACTGTATAATTCATCCCTTTGAATGCCTAATATTTGAAACTTGCAGGATTTTACAGTCTTTCTGACATCAGATAATTCTGAATTGAAGAAATTTGTGTTCTATGTTATTTTTATTCGTTAATAGTAAAGTATATGTGTACTACATGCATGAAAAAATAGCTTTCAATTAAATATATATTGGCAGCATAGCTATTTATATTTATACAGAACAACATTGATGATCCCAACCTGAGAGAATGCTTGTAGTTTTACGAGTCTTGAGCAGGCCCAATCCTCTTTCTCAAAGTTCACTACAATATTGCTCCCTCCCCAAAACTAGAATCCATAAAAGAGTGGGACCTCTGGGAAAAGGAATGAAGGTTGCTTTGGGATATTTTAGAGCAATTACAGAATGAAAAGTTATAACCTATTTTCATTATCTGTATATACATGTTTTAAATAATTAGAGGAAAATTTTTTTCTTTAGTCATATTTTCATCAAATTTTTCTTCATTGGTATTAAAGGTAAACAAGGAGTACCCTTTTTATGCATGGCTGGTGAAGTTATTAACAGCATGAAGAGACACTATCAATAGTGATTTTTCTAAAAGCAAGAAAGAAGCTTTGACAACCCTTGTCCATGAACCAATGAATGGATAAATAAAATGTGGTGTGTACTGTGGTATGTACATACAATGGAATATTATTCAGCTGTAAAAAAGAATGAAATCCTGATACATGTTGCTCTGGGTTCTTCCCTTTTAGGTTCTTGGCTCATGTCACATAAAAGAATTTGAGAACATGCCATAGGGTAAGCAAGGGAGTAAAGTGTTTATTAAGAAACAAGAAAAGAGTACACAGTCCTAGACATAGACTGCAGGTGTGCAGCAGAGTGAGATGCGTACATGGGGCCCCAAGTTAGGCCTTTTTAAGACTTTTACTTCTTTCCCTTCATAATGTTGAAGAGAGGCCCCAGCTGTTTGAAGTTCTGATTGGTTGCCCCACCTGTTAGCTCTTAGGGAGGCAATGGAGAGGCCTTTTGTTTGAAGATACCAGGGGCTTCCCCTTGACCTCAAATGGGATCTTGTTCTAAATGGGGTCTCATTCCAGATGGGGTCATGTGGCCACAGTCTCACGGAATCTTTCTAGCAGCATTCCCCTCATGAGGATCTGGGTGGGGTCTCACAGCCATGTGGCCAGCTGGCCATTTTGTCTGCAAACATGGCCAGGCCTGAGTCATCTTCTGTCTTTAACTATACTAACCTGCTTCAATGTGACAACATGAGTTAACCTTGAACACATCATGTTGAGTGAAATAAGAAAGGCAGCTGTGAAATCATATGGTCTTAAGCTTTAATGTGTTTTTTTGGGGGGGTTGAATACTAATTTAATCTTTACTTCTTCTTGGTCCTTTGAAATTTTCTGTTTCTTCTTGAATCAGTTGAGGCAATTAGTATGTTTCTGGAAATTTGTCCATTCTGTAAAGTTATCTAAATTGTTAGCATAGAGTTGTTCTTAATATCTTCTTATCATCTTTTATATTTCTGTAAGGTCAGCAGTAATATCTCCCCTTTCATTTATGATTTTTGTTATTTGCATCTTCTCTCTTTTTTCTTTGTAAGTCTAATATATGTCAATATTATTGACATTTTAAAAGAACTAAATTTTGCTTTCATTTAATCTCTGTATATTTTTCTATTCTCAATTTTAGCTACCTCCCCTCTACTCATTTGGTTTCCTTCCTTGTGCTCCCTTTGAGCTTACTTTTCTCATCTTTTTCTATTTCCTCTAGGTGTGAAGTTAGGTTACTGTTTAGAATCTTTATTCTTTTAAAATATAAACATTTAGAGCTATATATTTCCCTCTGAGCAATGTCTTTGTTGTATTTCTTAAGTTTTATTTTTTATGTTTTCATTTTCATTCACCTCAAGATATTTCCTCTCTTCCTTGTGTATTCTTCTTTGACAACTTGATTCTTTATGAATGTGTATTGTTTATTGTGGCCATATTTGTGATTTCCCAGTTCTCCTGTTATTGTTTTGTAGTTGAATAGGATATTTAGTATGATTTCAGTCTCTTTAAATTTATTGTGACTTGCTTTGTGATTTAGCTTATGTTCTATCCTGGAGCATGATCCTTGTGCACTTGAGAAGAATGTGTATTCTATTGTTTTCAAACATATTTTGCATTACATATTCCTTTATATATACATGTATATGCTATATGCAACTATATATGTCTGTTATGTCTTGTTGGTATATAGTATTGTTTGGGCCCTCTATTTCCTTATTGGTTTTTGGTCTGGATGTTCTAGCCATTATTGAAAGTGCTATATTGAAGTCTCCAACTATTAATATAGAATCATCTATTGCTCCTATCAATTTTGTGAATGATTGCTTAAATGTTTTGGGGCTCTGGAGTTTTGTACATATATTTTTATGATTGACCGTCTTCCTTGTTCTTTCTAAAATTATTTAAATTTTCTACTTTGTCTAATGATAATTTAGCGATCTCTGCTCTGTTTTCATTACTATACACATGGAGTTTTTTTTTTTAATTTCTTTGTATTTTTCATGGAGCATTGTTTTCATCCTATCATTTTTAACCCACTTGTGTCTTTGAACTAAAGGTGAACTTCTTGTAATGTTTTTTAATCTATTTTGTGTCATGTTTTTTAATCTATTTTGCCTTTTGACTGGGGAATTTATCCACTGCTTTAAAAGTAATTACAGATAACAGATTTCTGTCATTTTGTTATTTGGTTTTTGTAAGTCTCATACCTTTTCTGTTTCTATGTTCTTTATTACTGCTTCCTTTGGTATTCAGTTTAACTTTTATAATGAACCATTTAGAATCCATTTTCATTTCCATTTTGTATATTTTTCTTGTATTTTCTTTGTGGTTATCATGTGGTTTAATTTAACAACTGAAATCTATAAACACTTTAGATTTTGATATCAACTTAATTTTACTAACATACAATACTCCTCCATCCCTGCTCTTAATGAAGTTCTTTTCACAAATTACATCTTTGTACCTTGTGGGTCCAAAACCATATAGTTATCATTACTTAAATGCATTTGCCTTGTGTATCCTGTATATGGAGTTACATACCAAAAATACAATACATTAGTTTGGGAGTTTATAATTACACAGGTGATTACATTTAATGGAGATCTTTATGTCTTTATACTGCTTTGATCATCTGTCTAGTGACCTTTCCCTTCAGACTGAATAATTTCTTTAGCATTGCTTGTAGGGCAGGTCTAGTGATGAGGAACTTCCTCCATTTTTGTTTATCTGGGAATGTCTTAATCTCTCCCTGTGTTTTGAAAAAGAGTTTCTCTGGATATAAAATTCTTGGCTTATAATTATTTTCTTTCAGCACTTTATAAGCAGTTCTACCACTGCCTTCTTGCAGCCATGGTTTATGATTATAAAAATTGGCACCAAATCTTATTGGGACTCCCTTTTGCATGATGCATTGCTTCTCTCTTGCAACTTTCAATATTCTATCTTTTTCTTTGACATATGTCAGCTTGATTACAATGTGCTTTAGCATGGATCTCTTTGAATTTTCCCTTTTCAGTGTTTGTTGGATTTCTTAAATGTCATTATTTATATTTTTCACTAAATTTGGGATGTTTTCTGCCATTATTTCTTCAAATATCCTGCTGACCCTTCTCTTTCTTCCCCTTCTGGGATTCCCATAATGTGTATTATGTTAACTTGATGGTATCCCAGAAGTTTCTGAGGTTTTTTCACTTCTTTTCATTCACTTTTCTTTCCCCTCAGCATGAATAATTTCAACTGTTTTGTTTTTCAGTTCATTGATTCTTCCACTGCCACTTCCAATCAACTACTGATCTGTTCTAGGGAATATTAAATTTCAGTTATTGTGGTCTTCAGCTCTGTTTGGTTCCTTTTGATAATTTCCACATCTTTGCTATATTCTTATTTTGTAAACACATCATTGTCCTGATATACTTTAAGTTTTCCTCCATGTTCTGCTTTAGCTGTTTGAGCATATTTAAGATCATTTTTAAAGTCTTGGTATGTAGAAAATCTGGTTTTCTTCATTGATTGTTTCTGCTTTTTTTATTTTCTTCCTTTGGAATGGCCATTTCCTTTTTCTTTATTTTGTAATGTTTTATTGCACATTGTGTATTTTAATATTTTTGTGTCTTAACTGTGGAAATAATTGTTCCTGAGCAATTATTATGCAGTTCCGTAAATGCTAGGATGTAACAAAAAGCAAAGAAAGCAATGCAAAGAACATATTTCACTGTCATTGCAAATTGGCTTTGTGATGGTTGGTGCTCTTCTTCAGAATTTAGCCCTCCTAACCAGAATTCAGCCTGAGGCAAAAGCACAAGTTCCTCTCCAGACTTTCTGAGCATACTTCTTATCCAGGGTATGTGCTCCTTTTCTGTAGGAATTCTCCCATTGTAGGGATCTGAATATTCCTCTCCTCCCTAATAAATTGATTTTCCTTCCTTCTTATGTGCTCTAAATCCTGTAACCCTTAGCCCCGGGCCACTTTGATTTAATTTTTCTTATAATGATTAAGCCCTCTGGAAGCTGCTTATGTGTCCAGGGAAAATTCTGGATGGTAAGACAGAGAAGAGTGTACTGGTTCAGTCTTTCAGGCTACCACTTGGTAATCACAGGCATACATGCACTCCAGAATGCATGTAGGGGTAACTCTACTCCCTCTGGATATATGAGAAACCTGGGTTGACAGTGTAGGCTGATTCCATACCATCCTGAGAAGTGGTTGTGGAAGGTGTTAGAAACTTTTCCTACCATGTTTAAGGTTGTTTTCTTGATTCAGTGCTTGCCCAGTTACTGAGTCCCTGTAATTCTATCCTGGAGTTCTGAGGAGGATGACTGACAAATTTTGCTAGTTTTT
>JAQZBX010057694.1:0-12475 GCA_029593785.1 Cabassous unicinctus
GAAGAGAAGGGAAAAGGGAAAGAAAGAATATTTGAGAAAATAATAATTTTCCCAACTCTCATGAAATAAATGAACTTACACATCCAAGAATTGCATTATACCCCAATCAGAATAAATCCGAATAGACCTACTCCAAGACACATACTACTCAGAATGTCAAATGTCATACTGTAGCAGTTTGGCAGTTTGATATAGTTTTCACTTCCAAAAATAGATATTGGATTATGCTTGTAAACTGGTTCTTTCATCTGGGCATGATTAACTTATGATTAGGGATTTGATTAGGCTACATCAATAGGGCATTGAGCCCTGTGCCTTGTTGGGTGGGGTCTCAAAAATAAAAGACATGGCAAAAGATAGAGTTGGAGTAGTTTTCTGAGTTGAAGTTCTGAAGCTGAGTTTTAATGCTGGAAACCAGGGAAGCAGGCACACAGAGGAGCTTGGTCATAAGGAAGGAGAGAAAGCCCCAGGATAGAGATGAGTGGTTTGCCTGACAGTTCATAGCTGGCCTTGTGGAGAGAGGAAAATCCTAGAGAGCCTCATAGTCTGCATATGACCCTGTGGAGGAAACAGATGAGGTGTGCCCAGGGAGAAACCCAAGAAGCCTGAACCCTGGCAAACGTTGGCAACTGCCATGCTCCAACTCGTGGCAACAGACTTTGGTGAATGAAGAAACTTATGATTGATAGCCTGGTAACTGTAAGCTTCTACCCCAAATAAATACCCTTTATAAAGACCAAAATATTTCTCGTATTTTGCATCAGCACCTCTTTGGCTGACTAATATACATAGGTAAAGAGATCAAGGGAGAAACAAAACATCATATACAAGGGATGCCCAGTAAGACTTAGCACAGATTTCTAATCAGAAACCATGGATGTGAGAAGACAGTGGTATGATACAATTAGGATACTGAAAGAGAAAAACTGCCCACCGAGTGTTCTTTATCCAGCAAAATTGTCCTTCAAATATCAAAGTGAGTATAAAATATTCACAAATACACAGAAACTTAGAGAATTTGTGAAAAAGAATCCACCTTGGCAGTAAATATTAAAGGAAGCCTTAAAACATGAAAAAGTTTAGAGAGAGAAGCCTGGAGGAGAGTATAGAAGAAAGAAACAGCAGTAAGGATAACCAAAAGAGTAAAATGACAGACAAAAATATGATATAGCATATGAAAACCAAACAATAAAATGGTGGAAGTAAATAAGGCATTTACAGTAATATCATTGAATGTGAATGGATTAAATAAAAAACATGACCTGTCCACATACTGCTTAAAGAAACTCACCTTAGACCCACTGATACAAACCAGCTGAAAGTGAAATTTGTATAAAGATAATCCACACAAATAGTAGCCAAACAGAGCAGGGCTAGCTCTACTAGTATCAAACAAAGCAGTCTTTAAATGCAAGAAGTTATGAGATACAGGAGATCATTATATATTAATAAAAGGGACAATACATCAGGAAGATTCATTAGTCATAAATATTTATGCACATAACCAGGATGCCCAAAATACATAGGATAATCTCTGTCAAAACTTAAGAAACAGATATCTCTACAATAATTGTTTGAGACTTCAACACTCCACTCATATCATTTCATACAACAACCAGACAGAAGATCAACAAAGAAACAGAACTTGAACAATATGATGAAAAACGTTAGACCTAGCAGACATATATAGAACACTGCATCTAAACTCAGTGGGTTATACATTACTACCAAGTGCACATGGATCTTTCTCCAGGGTAAAGCACATGTTAGGGCACAGAACAACTCTCAATGAATTCAATAAAATATGAAAAGATTGAAATTACACATAGCACCATCTCAGATCATAATAGGATGAGATTGGAAATCAATAATAGACCAGAAAAAAGTAAACTCACAAATGTGAGGAGGCTAAACAACACATGCCTAAATAATCAGTGG
Organism: Cabassous unicinctus; assembly: GCA_029593785.1. NCBI lineage: Eukaryota > Metazoa > Chordata > Mammalia > Cingulata > Chlamyphoridae > Cabassous > Cabassous unicinctus. Next base: position 1,939 of record JAQZBX010057694.1, read on the forward strand.
GTCAAAGAAGAAATTGCAAGTAAAATCAGTAAATATGATGAGACAAGTGAGAACACAACTTATCAAAAATTATGGGATACAGTGAAGGCAGTATTGGGAAGGAAATTTATAGCCCTAAATGCCTATATTAAAAACGAAGGAAGAGCTAAACTCAAAGATTTAACTGAACAACTAGAGAAAGTAGTAAAAGAATAACAAACCAATCCCAAAGCAAGCAGAAGGAAAGAAATAATGAAGATTAGAGAAGAAATAAATGAAATTGAGAAAAAAAAATAGAGAAAATCAACAAAACCAAAAGCTGATTGTTTGAGATCAATAAAAGTGGCAACACCCTAGCTGGAATAACAAAATAAAAAAGAGAGAAGATGCAAATAAATACAATCAGAAATGAAAGGAAGCAAGTTAAGACTGACCCCACAGAAATAAAAAGAGTCAATAAAGGATATTATGAGAAATCATATGCCAAAAAAGTAGACAACCTAGAAGAAATGGACAAATTTCTAGAAATTCACAAAAAGTCTACACTGATCCTCCAAGAAATATAAAAGCTTAACAAACCAATCTCATTTAAAGAGATTGAATCCACCATCAAAAATCTCCTAGCAAAAAAACTCCAGGGCCAGATGGCCTCAGAGGTGCATTCTACCAGGCGTTTCAAAAATAGTTAACACCAATCCTGTTTAAACTCTTACAAAAAATAGAAGAGAATGGAAAATTACAAAACACAATTTATGAAGCCAATATCATCCTAATACCAAAGCCCGACAAAGACACAACAAGAAAATAAAATTACAGATCAATCTTTCGAATGATCATAGATGCAGAAATTCTCAACAAAATACTTGCAAATCGAATCCAACAGCATATTAAAAGAGTTACATATCATGATCAAGTGGGATTTATTCCTGATGTGCAAGGCTGGTTCAACATAAGAAAATCAACCAATTTAAACACTGCATTAACAAACTGAAGGAAAAATCACACCATCATCTCAATCAATCCAGAAAGGACATTCAACAAAATCCAGCATCCTTTTCTTGATAAAAATTTTTTTTTCAAAATAAAAGAATAGAAGGAAAAATTTTTAATATGATAAAAGGCCTGTATGAAAAACTCAAAGCCAACATCATACTCAACGGGAAAATGTTGAGAATTTTCCCTCTAAGATCGGGAGCAAGACAAGGATCCCAACTGGCAACCAGACAAGAAAAAAAATTAGAGGCATCCAAATAGGAAAAGAGGAAGTAAAACTTTCACTATTTGCAAATGACATGATCCTGTATATAGAAAATTCTGAAGTATCCACAACAAAGCTACATGAGCTAATAAATGGGTTCAGCAAATTGGCAAGGTAAAATATCAACACGCAAAATTCAGTAATGTTTTTCTACACTAGTATTGAACAATCTGAGCAAATCAGGACAAAAATTCCATTTGCAATAGCAACAAAAAGACTCATATACCTAGGAATTAATTTAACAAAGAAATATAGGACCTATATGCAGAAAACTACAAAACAATTCTAAAAGAAATCATGAAAACCTAAACAAATGGAAAAACATTCTCTATTCATGGATTGGAAGATGAAATATTGTGAAGATGTAAATTTCACAAACCTGATTTACAGATTCAATGCAATACCAATCAAAATTCCAACAGCCTATCTTACAGAATTAGAAAAAGCAATTACAAAATTCATTTGAAAAAGAAAGTGCACCCAAATAGCTGAAAGCATTCTAAAAAAAGAAGAGCCACATGGGAAGAATTTCACTGCCTGACCTTGAAATATATTTCTAAGCTACAGTGGCCAAACAGCATGGTACTAACATAAAGATTGACACATTGATCAGTGAAATAGAATTGAGAATTCAGAAATAAACCCTTACATATATGGTCAACTAGGTTTTGACAAACCTAATAAGTCCATGTTAAAGGTACAAAACAGTGTCTTCAACAAATGGTGCTTGGAGAACTAGATATCTATAACCAGGAGAATGAAAGAGAACCCCTATCTCACTCCCTATACAAGAATCAATGCAAAATGATTCAAAGACCTAAATATAAAAGCCAGGACCATATAACTACTTGAAGAAAATGTAGGGAAGCATCTTCAAGGCCTTGTAGTAGGTGGTGGTTTCTTGGACTTTATACCCAAACCATATGCAGCAAAAGGAAAAATAGATAAATGGGATCTCCTCAATATTAAACACTTTTGCATCTAACAGGACTTTGTCAATAGGGAGGTGAGAAGGCAGCTGTCTCAATGGGAGAATATATTTGGAAATCACATATCTGATAAGGGTTTAATATCCCAGATATTTAAATAGATGTTACAATTCAACACTAAAAAGACAAATGACCCAATTAAAAAATGGTCTCAGACTTGAATAGACATTTGTCCAAAGAAGAAATACAAATGACAAAAAACACATGAAAAAATGCTTAACATCACTAATGATTTAGGGAAATGCAAATCAAAACTACAATGAGATATCATTTCACATCTATTAGAATGGCCACTATTAAAAAGACAGAGAAATACAGGTGTTGGAGAGAATGTGGAGAGATAGGAACACTTATTCACTGTTGGCGGGAATGGTACAGTCACTGTGGAGGACTGTTTGGCAGTGCCTAATGAAATTAAGTATGGACTTGCTATGTGACCCTGCAATATCACTGCTTGGTATATACCCAGAAGAACTGAGAGCAGTGACAGGAATAGCATCTGCACACATATGTCCACAGCAATGTTATTCATGATAGCCAACAGTTGGAAACAACCCAGGTGTTCATCAACCGTTGAGTGGATAATCAAACTGATGTATTCACATGATGGAATATTATGCAGCTGTAAGAAGAAATGAAGATGTAAAGCATATGACAACATTGATGAACCTGGAGGATATTTCGTTGAGCAAAGCAAGCCAGACACAAAAGGACAAATACTGTATGATTGTGCTACTGTTAACTAAGTATATTATGTACATTGAATGATTCAAAAAAACATTTATATATGTCTAGCACAGTTAATTGAGAAATGTATGTTTTTATTCAACTCTATTTTCTTTTTCTTTTTAAGTATTGGTTATATTTTCAATTATTATGTGTACAAAATATAGTTAAAAGAAAATAATTGTAGTGATATCTGCCTGTAATTATATCTGGCATTTAGGCAAGGGCTGATTCTGTTGGAAAGAAATGTTAATCACTGATGCAAATATTAGTCAATTCTTCCATAAATAAATTGAATTGTACCATTATCACACTGCAATACAGTGTTATATTGATATGTTTGTAATATTCACCTACCAAAGTTAAATAAGAATCTAGAATATGGATTAACAGAAGATAAACTGGGAATAGAGAATGGGAAGTTAAGGTTTAAAATGTAAAGATTCATATTTGGAATTATGGTAATGTTTTAGTAATGAATGGAGTGAGGATAGCACAACATTTTGAATGTTATTAACAGTACTGAAATTTATATATATGAATGTGATTAAAATGGTAAATGTTAGATTGTATGCAATATTAACAGAATAATTTTTTTAAAATAATATGTGGAATTACATTACACATTGAATGTTATATTCCACCATGGACTATAGTTAATAATACAATTCTGAAAATATGCTATCATCAATTGTAATAAATTTTCCAATTCTATTCAATATGTTAATAATAGTGTGGCATATCAGCATCCTATATTTTATGCATTATTTTTCTGTAAACACTCAACTTCTCTAATAAAGGGAAAACATTATGCAAAAATGTCATATGATAACTCTGATACTTATGATCAAATGAATTTGAAGATTGAGTTAAAACTTTCTCAGGATTAATACTGATAAAAGTAGTCTTGCTTAAGGAAGAACTGGATTTACTGAAGAAATAGCTATTTCCTGTACTAAATAATTCTCCATGGTTTATTACAACATACAAATACTTGTAGGTCAAAGTGAAAAATGAGTAATCAAATTAATGTAAGAATATGAAGATTCATGTATTGGTTTTATATGATGGGTTAGTTGTTTCTTTAAATGTATCCCTACCCCACTCTGAATCCTCCAAAATGTTAAGCTTATTCATATTTATACTATTTCTGCATCTGTTATATATATGGCATACTAAATGCAGATGTTGCTCTAAGAGAACCTAGGCCAAGGGCCAGAGGGCTGGGCTGTGCAGTAATGGGCTAACTCAAGAGGCTTAGTTTGCCAAAGCTCTGCACATTCCAAAGGTCTTCAGAACCAGCTGTTGACAGACTAATGGGAGATAGCCTCTAAGTCCTTAGCATATCCTGAACAATAAGAGTGATTTGTATATCTGAGACCTTTGGCCAGTCCATATAGTTTATAATAGCAAAGTGATTGTTGTGAATACTTGTTTTAGTATTCCTGGGGCTTTGGATCACACCACATCATTTGACCTCGGGGTTGTAGGAATTGGGATATGAATATCTGAGGTAAGTCACATTGATGCTGCATGACTATCTGACTAATCCCCAGTAAAATTATTGGACACTAAGTTTCATATGAGCTTCTCTGATTGGCCCCACTTTGATGCGTTGATATTTAACTGTTGCTGGATGAATTAAATTCATCCATGCAACTGCACTGAGAGAGAAAAACTCAAAACTTATGCCTTCTTTCTTCTGGACTTCATTCCATGTACCTTTTGTGATTACTAATCTTGAGCCTTATCCTTTCACTGTAATAAATTATAACTTTGAGTATAAAAGTTTTTCTGAGTTCCATGAAATGCATAAAAACCAGAGAGTGATCTTGGGCAGCTCAGCAACATGCAACTAAATATAATTGTTCCTTCTGCAGCATTACTTCAATAGTTTAGCTGTATTACTATTGAAATGTGACAACATGTGTCTTTGCCTGTGTGCATGTCTATTTTATGTACTTATGCTAGGTAATTCCTGGCTAATGAGTTGTCTATACAAAATTGATAAAGTATCTCAGTGAACCACAAGTGATCAGTTAAAAATATGAGTCTGATTTAAGAATAAATCTCCTTGACTCATCTGAAAACTCTGGAAAATTTCTAGGGATTCATTACTGGGAATCAAGCTCTTAATAAGCAGAATCCCGTAAGAGTACAAATATTAATAATGGGGTGAAATAGGGTAAATGTATATGTGTGTGTAGTGATTTGCTTAATAACCCTTAGATCTTGCAGATTAAGAATATCTCTGTCATCATCCTTAGTGGTTATCAGTAGATGAATAAGTAAATTACTATAAAATGGTTAGGCATATGGAAAATGTGATATAATATCAAAGTTTAAAGCAGGGAATACAAATGTACACAATTATTACTACTAAATAAAATGTGTGTACATATAAAATTTAATGGTAATTATGATAGAATTAAAACAATTAAAATTTTGATATTATGAGTAAGTTGTTCTCAAAGTTTTATTTTATATAGTTCTGCTATCTTCATACCTACTTATTTGACATTTCCTGACTTCATATTCATGTATTTCTTTTTATGAAATACTTCTTTACATTCATTAAAGTCACCCCCTGATAATGAGCAGTAACAGTTCAAGTCTCTCCAACACTGAAGGACAACTAGCTGAAGCTCTAAGGTCCAGCATGATTACAGATTACACATACACATAACACATACATATTTGAATGTTTATGAATTTTCTCTGTGGCTGTATAGACAGTTCAGAAAAAGGTTGTTCACATTATTTGAATTTACTTGGCCAAGTGTTTTTAAAAAGTCTCCTCCTGGGAAATAAAGTTTTTTACATGTATTTGTATCTCTATGTAATAGAGTCATTAATGAGTTTACAAAGAAAATTTCAAAAGTGAGAAGAAACAAGTTTGCATTTATTCCCCCAGTAAAGTTGCCCCTGAGGGGTTCTGGCCTGATTTTAAAGTCTTGTGAGTCTCAGTGAGACTTTCTCCTTGGTTTGTCCTATGGTAGTTTGGCAGTAGTCCAAACTAAAAAGAGATCTGGGCTCCACAGTCCCTGTGCAAACCCCATCTTCTCAAGACTGTAGCCTGATTCCAAATGAAAGAAAAATAGGTCAAGTTTAAGACATTCTCTTCCTTTTTCCTCAGCAAAGGACCTTACACTGGACATGGGAAACATGTTGTCAAGCAACATTTGGGATTGTTAAGAAAAAAGTTTAATGTCCCAGAAAATGAGACTGGAAACCTATGAGAATATTTGCTAAATTATACCTAGATGTTAGGCGTGAACAAAAGATGGACTCGACCCATATTAAATGTCTGAGAATTGCTTGAAGAGTAGTACTAGGGATAGCCTTGTCCACTCTAACAGATTTATTTAAATATTTAGTTTAAATAAGCCTTAAGGAAATAATATTAACAATTTAATAACACAGACTTTCAGAAATTTTGCTTCATAACATCAACACTTTGTTTGGTTTCTATAGTAATCATTATTCCTTATCACGTCTTTCTTTAACCATCATTCAAAAACATTATGCTTACAATTTGTATTCTATTTCTTCCCTGAATAATCAATCAGCCTCTCTTTCTCTCTTTATCTTTCTCCCTCTCTGTCTCTTTCTCTCTCTTCCTCTTTTTCCCTACTTCTCTCTCCCCTCTAGCTCTATCTCTGTCTCATCTCTCTATCTTCATCCCCCTTGCTAAACTCCTTAGTAACACCATGCAGTATTATAGTTATAACACTTTTGAGAGCATAATAATATTTGAAAGCCTCATCTCATCTTTCCATTTTACATATTCTTAAATTACCTCCATGGTCACAGTCTCTTAATGCATCTTCTTAGGCAGGGTATGCTCCTCTGGAACCTCATGTTCTGTAAGTTGAAATTTTACTTCTTTCAATTTCCATAAAAATAAAACAATATATTAAAATGTCCTTATAATTTTTTGGAAATTTGTCCCTCAGTGTCTGTAGTTTAATAGTATGTTATCAAAGTTAATAGATTTTAAAGCAGTATTATTTTATAGTATTTCATTTTATTTATTTTGAAATATTTCAAAAATAAAAATCATATTGACACTTGATTGTAATTCTGTCACATATACAAATATGTTTTGTATAAATTTGAATTTTGAGATACTGATTTCAAATCCAGGAATAGAATTTTCTCTATATATGTTCACCTTTAGCATTCCATGTATTTCCATAATTTAATTAGAAATGCATCAGTTCATTTATAATATTAATTTTGTCCTTAATATTGTTCACTTTCTGCTCTATTGATCAATAAAAATGGAGTAAAATCAAATAATAATATTATTTCATTATTATCTATTACTCCCTGTATTTTATTAACTTCCTTGACAAGCATGGTATAATCTCTCTTCCCTCATAAATTCAAGTATTTCTATGTTCTGAGAATTTATTTTTCAATGATGTACGCTTAACCTCTTTGTCTTCTGAAAATTATTAAACAATAATATACATTTGACCTCTTTGCTTTCTTTTTTGCTTCAATTTCTAAAGTGTCTATTATTCATATTGCAACATCTACTTTTCTTCTTAAATATTTTTTTGGTCATTTTTTTGTTTTTCTTATATATTTTTTTAAATCCACTGACATACAACAAAGCTTTTTTTACTTTTTGTATGCAAATTGCATACAGTAAAATTTTGTTTTTATTTCATTCTGAAAGTTATAGTTAGCTGCTGTTGGTTCAAATATTATGGATATATTGGCTTTTAACTTTTTCATTATTCTGGAAATTATTTGTTCATACTTTTGTTTCCTTTATTTTTCAGAAATTTTCTTATTGATTTTCCTCTATTGCCTTTGGTTTGAGGCTCTCTTTTGATGTTTTCCTGTCCTCTTTTTTTTTTACAGTTGATTTTTTTTTATTGTTTTTAAAGATGCATAGATTACATAAATGTTACACAAAAGTTACACGGATTCCCATGTTCCCCACCTCCCACACCTCCTGTCTTCTTAAAATCACATTCTATTGTTAAAATTTTCATTTAAAATGACAAATCTATTAATGTCTACTTCAACTTTGGAATTTTCTCTGTGTATTCTACCAATTTATTTTACTTACATAAAGGGAGAACAATTCCTGCATTAATGTATATGTAGAGAAGTGTTGTCGGAGACATTTCTGGCTAAGGCTAGAAATTAATGCCTGATTCACCTACAAACAGTCACAGAGGCATCCCAAAGAATCAATAAAATCCTAGTAGAATCAAGGGGAGGAAAACAGCAGGAAAAGAGAATTGGAAATGTTGGGGACAGGGTATGTTGTTGAACTATTAGATACGGTGGCCAGAGAAGACCTCTCTAAAATTTATTTAAGTAAAGCTCTGAAGGAAATGAGGGAGGGAAATTTTGTGTTTTATATATGTTACAAAAAAAAAAACCCTCTAAAGTTTGCAAACCACAACAGTGGCCCTGATCACACCCAGGACCCCATTGTCCCTTTTTTCTAGTACTTTCATATTTACAATATATAATGCCCAGCATCCTTCCAGTTGCTCCCATCACAAGCAACCTCTCTCTTCTTTGACCCTGAACCCCACTTTCTCATTTCCATCCACTCTTAGCATTAAGCACCTATCTCCTCTAAAGCCAACACATGAGGGCCTCTAGTGAGTCCAACATGGGGATTGGTTACCTGACTTATATCAAGTTTAAAGGAAAATAAAATAAAATAAATCCTCCAGATCTCTTTCTCAAGTCCCTATGACACCTGATAATGGAAACGCAATGAGAACCTTTCCCTCACTTTCTTCCTATCGCCAGCAGTTGTTCAGATTCTTTTACTGAAAAAACTGCACCGTAACAGGCAAGATTCTTCCTAAATATTTCTAAAATTTTGAACTCTGTCACCCCAGATATTATGCATACCACTTTAAAAAAATAGATCATCCTGATAAACTTATAGATAGTAGATAGGTGAAATGATAAATAAATGGATAGATAGATAGTTAATAGGTAGAATGATACAGCAAAATGTTAAAATTGTTGTTCTGGGTATTGAGAATGGGGGAGGTATGTTGGAGTTCCCTATATGGGTTTTGTATATATTTGTAACTGTCTTATAAGTTTGAAGTTATTTCAAAATAAAAAGCTTAAGGAAAAGATGGTCATTCTGAGCACACATATTTATAAAAAAATTTTGTACATTATCTTAAACTATATAATATCAGCCACACTGTAAAGAACACCAACCACCCTTCATTTGTAAGGCTAAGGGAATAGATACAGCAGTGAATGAAACCGCAAATTCTCTGCTCACATAGAACTTAGATTACAGTTGTGAGTGGAGGGAAGACAGATAAAAAACAAAAATGTAAAGGCTACCTAATAGTGCTAAAGGCTAAGGAGAAAATAAAGCAGGGAATGTGGCTTTGAGTGCCAGAAAGGTGTGGGACTGAGAGTGGGAAAAGCTATTCTAGGTAGGGTGGCCAGAGAAGACCTGGTCCATAGCTAACATCCTACTTAATGGTAGGAGCAAGATAAAGATACCCACTGTCACCATTATTCAACATTGTACTGGACTTTCTTGCCATAGCAATTAAGCAAGAAAAAGAAATAAAAGGCATTGAAATTGGAAAGGAAGAAGCAAAACATTTCCTATTTGCAGATGATATAACCTTATATAGAGAAAGTCCTGAAAAATCCACAACAAAGCTTCTACAATTAATAAATGAATTCAACAAAGTGGTAGAGGAGAAAATTAACACACACACACCCTTAGAAAACAAAGAACATTCAGAACAAGAACTCAAGGAAGAAAATTCCATTCATAATATCAACTAAAAGAATCAAATATATAAGAATAAATCTAACTAAGAATATAAAGGACTTGTACTTAGAAAATGACAAAACATTGCTAAAAGAAATTAAAGAAAACCTAAACAAATGAAAGGATATTCTGTGTTCATGGATTGGAAGACTAAATATCATAAAGATATCAATATTACTCAAAACAATTTATAGATTCAATGCAATCTTCAATCAAAATTCCAACAACCTTCTTTGCAGAAATTGAAAAACCAATCATCAAATTTATATGACACTTTCTGATCTTAAAACTTGTTACAATGGCATAATAAACAAAACAGCATGGTACTGGCACAAGGTCAGAATATGGACCAGTGGAACTGGATTAAGAGTTCAGAAATGAATCTTCGCATTTATGGCCAACTGATTTTTGACAAGGTGGCTAAGCTACTCAATTGAGGAAGAACAGTCTCTTCAACAAAGGGTGCTGGGGAAACTGGATTTCCATTTGCAAAAAAAGGAGGACCCATATCTCACACCATATACAAAAATCAACTTAAAATGGATCAAATACCTAAATATAGGAGCTAGAATGATCAAACTCCTAGAAGAAAGCATAGGGAAGCATCTTCAGGACCTTGTAGGCAGTGGTTTCTTAGACTTTACATTCAAAGCACAAGCAACAACAGAAAAAGTAGATAAATGGGATCTTATCAAAATTAAAAAAAAATGTTTGTTCCTCAAAGGACTTTATCATCAAAGTTAAAAGACAGCCTTCACAATGGGAGAAAATATTTGGAAACTACATATATGA
>JAQZBX010057695.1:0-17901 GCA_029593785.1 Cabassous unicinctus
AAAAAAAAAAAAAAAAAACCTTTTTTTTTAAACATCCTTTGCTCATCTCTTTATTTTCTTCTCAACCATTTTACTTTTTTACTCTTGCTCCCTTAGTGATTTCTCTAACTTGGGGATTTTATTTTATTTTTATCTTGGGGATTTTAACACCTTAAATAAGCTAAGGACTTCAGCCTGGATCTCTCTCCTGAATTCCAGACTGGTATATCCAATACCTACATTTGGATATCTAATAGACAGCTCAAAGTTTTTACTGTTTCCAAAATGAGTTGCTTATATTGTTCTTCACACCTGCTCCTGCAGGATTCCCCATATTGATTAAGGGAAGCTCATTCTTCTGGTTGCTTAGGCCAAAAATCTTGGTATTACCATTGACTCCTGGTCTTTCTCACCACACTTTTGGATCACAAACAACTCATACTACCTCTACCTTCAAAATATAACTGGTATTCAACCATTTCCCAGTCTCTATCCTCCCTCACAATTTCCTAACTGGCCTCTTCTACTCTTACCACTCCTCAGCAATTTAACACAGGAACAGCCCATGTCACTCCTCTCTCTCAAAACCCTTCCAATGGCTTCTTTCCTCATTCAGAATAAAAGCCAAAATCCTTACAATGATCTACCAGTTTTGAATATGAATTACAACATTTCTTAAGACATTCTTTTCTCCTCTCAGTACAAGCCTTACCTTATTTTAGGAAACATCATTCACAATATTTTAAGTGTTATATAAATTGGTGAGAAAAGATATAACTTTGGCTCAGAAGCTATGAAACAGAGCAGAGGAATTTTTGGTCTGTTTTCCTCAGATCTCAAACATCTCTGCAACCCTGGAGCCAGAGATATGCGAGATGAAAGCATATGATGTTATACTGTTAATCATAAAAGAACTACTAAAGGGAGAATGAATATATTTAGGGGGGAAAAGCATTTATAGTTCTAATGTTAAAAGCAACTGCTTTCAAATAAAACCAATAAACAGGTTAAGTTCTAGGAAAAGATCAACTTCAGTTGCTATGAATTCTAAAAATTGTTTTTCAGAATTCTAAAAAATTTTTGCTTTCATGGTAGCAAATACAGTAAACTGTCCTCTTTACCACCATTCATTTTTCACTAGAATTTACACTATCCAAAACAATTAGTGTAATTCACTGTAGCAGATTAAAAATGGCCACAAATTCTTTGTTGGTCCTTCCATTAAGGTAAATCTAATTTCCCTCCCTTTCAATCTGGGCTGACCTTATTGACTTACATGATAAATAAAATGAGGCAGAAACAACCTTCTGGAATTACCAAGACTAGGTCATAAGAAACCTTGCAGCTTTGAGCCAACTGTCTTACAACACTCTCTGGGAACCCTAACCCACCATACTAATTAAATGTCAGACTACCATAATGTAGCCATGCTGGTGATTCGGTAATAGGCACTACAACCGATATCCTCAGTTGAGCTCAGCGTTCCAGTCATCTTTGCCAAGGTGATACATATGTGGATAAAGCCATCCTGGACGAACTAGTCTAGCCTATTCTCCAGCTGAATACCTCCAAGTAACCTCCAACAATACCCCGTGGAACAAAGGTAAGCCCTGCCTGAGTTCCTGACCCACCAAATTGTGAGACATAAGAAAATGGTTGTTATATTAAACCATTAAGTTTTGGGGTAATTTGTTGTATATCAACAGATAACTGAAACATTCAGTAACATTTTTATTAAACTGGTAATGACGAAGAAGTTTTCATTTCAAATTTAATATGACCTCCATTTTATTTTTTCCCTAGAAATCAAATTATTTATTTTAATCTTATTTCCACTTTACTCCCTAAAACCTAAACAATCACATGTAACTACTTTAACCCTTACCCTTCTCTGATTATGATGGCAAATTTCAATGTTATTAACTATTTTAAGGTTTTTAAACAACAAAAGAACCATAATCTCACTTTATACTTGAAGAAAATCTTGTATACTGAAGAGTTTATTAATTTTGAGGAAACAAGCAACTTCTCACTAAACATTTTCAAATACTTTATCAACTAAAGTATAAAAGATATAACTTCCTTCCATCTGCTAAGCAATCGATAGGTGATTAAAAGTCACAGTTTTGCCCTGCTAAGGAAAAAATAAATACTGAAAGGAAAAAGTTCAGGGACCACTGTCATAATGAAAATTGGTTTAAAGAAACTGATTTTACAACCAAACAAGGGAATTTGCAAGTTAATTAACTCTTTTAAGGTCCATTTCTTTATCTGCAAAATGGGGAGAGTTCCTCAACATTATGTGGTCACTGATGACTAGAGACAATGTACACAAAAAGCACAGTATGGACCACAGTGGTGAATGGAAGTTTACCTAATATAGTTTTTTAATTACTATTACTAGTAGGAAAAGACATAATATATTAATAGATAAGACCAATAACATAGCAATCAAATGACAAAAAAAGAATTACAGGCAACCAAATTATATTTTCTCTAAAGCGTAACTAACACAAAATGTGTACTTATCGTCATATTCATTTAAGTAATATTGAGCTCATACTCTAATTTCCAGGCATGGAGCTACCATAAAAAAGCCTTCAGCAGAAAGAAGCATTTTAAAACTAAGCTCAATTCTAGATTAGGTTAATTTAGGGTAACATGATAGGTGATTACAGAAGCATGTCTTTTTGTTAATCACACATACAGTGAAATCTTCAGAACAAAAAGTAAAGTTAACAAAAACCAACATAAAACCCTATTAATTAATTTTACTTAAAAGAAATCTTACCTGCAAAAGGGTACTAAAGTCATCAAAGAAGCAAAGAAACAAGTGATCAAAAGTGTTAAGAGGTTTGTGAAGCAAGCCAAAGAATAGTGGGAAAGATGTTTATTCTCATGTTCAGAAAGATTAGGCCAGAAGAACGGGGATGCTTCTGAAGTAACTAAGTCATTAATGAAATGGACTTGGGAATGGGTGTAAGAAGAAGGAGATATTTATAAATGATATCTACCCAAAATAAGCAAAGGAAGAGATTAAAACAAATATATGATCTAGAACTTTGGGGGACATAAGGAAAAAAAAGAAAGCACAAAATTTAAGTGGAGCATAGGAAATTGAACAAACAGGAACCAAAGGTTATGTATGATGTGTGCACATTCTCTTAGCTCAGCCTCAAGAAGAAACAGCCATGAAAGAACATGGAATAGTGGTAAGAAGAGTTTTTTTATTTTATTTTATGTTATTTTATTTTTAAAGAAGCTTTAGATTACATAAATGTTACATCGAAAATATAGGGGGATTCCCATATACCTCATCCTTTCCCCCTTCCCCACTTTTCCCCATTAACAACATCTTTCATTAGTGTGGTATGTTTGTTACAACTGAGGAACTCACACTGAAGCATTGCTACTAACCATGGTTTATAGTTTACACTTTTCACTGTACAATTTTATAGGTTTTGACAAAATGTATAATGGCCTGTATCTGTCACTGTAATGTCATACAGGACAATTCCAATGTCCCCACAATGTTCCATGTTACCCCTAATCTTTCCTCTCCCTCCCCTCAGAACCTCTGGTGACCACTGTTCTTTACATCGTTACAAGTTCTCCTACTGCTAGAATAATAATAAGTCTACTTTAGTCCAATGTTGCATTCCCCCCTTATGCTTGTTCATTCCTCCATCTTGAGGATTTTGGGATGGTGATGCCCACACTGTTTCTGATTGAGAGGGGGGTTAGATCCCATGGGGCAGATGGATGGAACTGTCTTGCTTGCAGTTGTAAATATTCTGTTTTTTGGGATGGGCAGCATCCATCATCATCCTCTTGTTAGTTGTTTTGGGCAAGTCCAATGAACTGGACAGTAAGTATTCCTACTCTGCTGAGATTCACGGCTCAACTGGCATATGACCAGATAGAAGATTTAAGTCTATGGGACATATATTTAACAAGTATAGTGCTAATCATAGGTTCAAATAAAAGGGGCAAAAAAGCCATGTATAGGGAAATTATAAATGAGTCTAACTTTGTTACATTGGGGAACATATATTCCAAGATAAGGCCCACCAACAGGGTGCCAAATTCCTGAGTTTGTCTGCCCTGCCTATAGTGTCTAGATGTCTCCAGAGTCCTCAGGAGGCCCCTGCTTGAGGCACTGTTTACTGTGGCAGTCAATGAGATCCTTTTCAGATGTGCATAAGTGTAAACTCTGGAATGACCTCCCGACCCACTTTGAAATCCCTTAGCCTGAAAAACTCATTTGTATTTAATATTTCCCCCTTTTGGTCAAGTTCTTTTTCCAAATGCATCGCTAGTTGGCACTTGGTAATAATCCCTTGGTGCCAGGGAAGCTTATCCCCAAAGTCATGTCCCAGTCAAGGAGAAGGTAGTGAGTTTATATGTTGAGTTTGGCTTAGAGAGAAATCACATCTAAGCAACAAGAGGATTTCAGGAGGTAACTCTTGCAAAATATAATACTAGGCTAAGTTTCAATTTCACAAGAACAAGGTTCATAAGTACAAGCATCAATATCAAGGGCCTGGCATATTGGTCTGTCCTTCTTTGCTAGGCACTGCCCATGTACTCTAGGGTATCTTGCCACTCTATTAGAGAATGTAGCAGGACTTCCCAGGAAAGGAATTCAATATTCTTTCAATTATTGTGTGGGTCTCCATCCACCAAGACAATACCCCATGACCACTTTAACATATTCATATTTCACAGAGGCATGCCCCAGGTGCACCTCTCCCCACACATCTCATCACCAACATACCTCATCCCCTCCTGCTCTCACCTTTTCCCCTATTAATAACATCTTACGTGAGTATTTCAATTATAATTATGTCACTTACTATTTGTATGACTTTGGGCTATTGATTTACTCTTTGAAGGTTTTCTCAAATATAAAGAAAAGATAAGAGAAACCAATTCACAGAGTTATTATAAAGATAAAATAATATATGTAAAATTAGTATAATTAATAGTTTTGAATACAACACTATTGTGGGTATAGGAATAAATTTTTAAATATTATTAATATCAATACTATTAATATAGCACTGTTCACTGAGTATCTTCTATATACCAGGCATTCAGTTAGGTTACTTTATGCTAATCTTCACAAGATTCTTGTCAAGTATATACAGGCATACCTCGTTTCATTGTGCTTCGTAGATACAGCTTTTTTTTTTTTTTTTTTAAACAAATTAAAGGTTTGTGGCAACCGTGAATCGAGCAAATCTCTCAGCGCCATTTTTCCAGAGACTTTGTGTTTCTGTATCACATTTTGGTAATACATGCATATTTCAAACTTTTTCCTTATTATTTATTATATCAGTTATGGTGATCTCTGATCAGTGATCTTTGAAGTTACTATTTTAATTGTTTTGGGGTGACATGAACCGCACCCATATAAGACAGCAAACTTAATCAATAAATATTGTGTTTGTTCCGACTGCTCCACTGACTGGAGCATCACTCTCCCTCTTATAGGGCCGCCCTATTCTCTGAGACACAAAAATATTGAAATTAGGCCAATTAATAACCCTACAGTGGCCTCTAAGTGTTCAAGTGAAAGAAAGAGTCACGTCTCTCACTTTATTTAAATCAAAAGCTGGAAATGATTAAGCTTAATGAGGAAGGCACGTCGCTTAGGTAGGCAGAAAGCCAGCCCTCTTGAACCAATTCGCCAAGTTGTGAATGCAAAGAAGTTCTTGAAGGAAATGAAAAGAGCTACTCCAGTGAACACACAAACGATAAGAAAGTGAAACAGCCTATTGCGGAGATGGAGAAAGCTTTAGTGGTCTGGATAGATCAAACCAGCTACGACATTCCCTTAAGACAAAGTTTAAAACAGAGCAAAGCCCTAACTTTCTTCAATTCTATGAAAGCTTAGAAAGGTGAGGAAACTGCAGAAGAAAAGGTTGAAGCTAGCAGAGGTTGTTTCATGAGGTTTAAGAAAAAAAGCCGTCTCCCCAAGTGCAATGTGAAGCAGCAAGTGCTGATGTAGAAGTTGCAGCAGGTTATTCAGAAGATCTAGCTAAGATCATTGGTGAAGGTGGCTACACTAAAACAACAGATTCTTAATGTACATGAAACAGCCATGTATTGGAAAAAGGAAGCTATCTAGGCCTTTCATAGCTAGGGAGGAGGAGAAAATGCCGGCTACAAAGCTTCAAAGGACAGGGCTGACCTTCTTGTTAGGGGCTGTTCTAGTCTCGTAGGCTGCTCCAGCAAATAATATGAAATGGGTTGACTTAAACAATGGGCATTTATTAGTTTACAGTTTTGAGGCCAGAAAAATGTCCAAATCAAGGCATCATCGAGTGATGCTTTCTTCCCGAAGATTAGCTGCCAGCTATCCTTGGTTCCTCTGTCAAATGGCAAGGTACATGGTGGCCATCTGCTGGTCTCTCCCTTCCTTCCTGGGTTGCACTATTTCAGCTTGTGTTTGTGGCTTGCTTTCTTTATCTGTATTTCATTCTCTTATAAAGTACTCCAGTAAAGAATTAAGACTGATCCTGACTGAGGTGGGCTACACCTTAAATGAAGTAACCTCAACCACAGGTCCTACTTATAACAGATTTACACCCACAGGAATGGATTAAATTTAAGAACATGTTTTTCTGGTGGTACACACAGCTTCTCCCAGAAAGACTGACTGATTTGGAAAGACATTCCAATGTTGGTAAAATGCTATCAAACTGTAACACATGCTACAGAGAAATCTTTCATGAAAGGAAGACTCAATCGATGTGGAAAATTTGATTGTTGTCTTATTTTGAGCAACTGCCACAGTCACACCAGCCTTCAGCAACCACTACCCTGATTAGGCAGCAGCCATGAACATAGAGGTAAGACCCTCCACCAGCAAAGAGGTTATGACCCACTGAAACCTCTGATGATGGTTAGCATTTTTGTTTTTAGCAATAACGTACTTTTTAATTAAGGTGTGTACCTTGTTTTTCCAGACATAATGTTGTACACTTAACAGACCACAGTATAGTGTAAGTATAACTTTTATAGGCACTGGGAAACCAAAAAACTTTTGTGACTCACTTTACTGTGATATTTCCTCTATTGTGGTGGTCTGGAATTGAACCCACAATACCTTTGAGGTATGCTTATATTAATCCTCCCACTTCACATTTATGAAATACCCTTGTGTAAGCAAAGGAACTGCTAAATGCCATTCTAAAATATATTTTTATTCAATTATTGTCTTAGTAATATATTGTGTTAATATAACATATTATCAAAGAAACAAGATATACAAAATTGTACTACACTGACAAAGAAAAGGCTTTTAGCAGAGGCCCCAGAGAAGTATCACAGAAAATTAAAGTAAAATGAAAACATCAGAGGTGGAGACAGGAAAAGGAAATCTTGAAAGGGAATATGAGAGATTAGAATCTAAAGAAAAATATGTTTCATCTATTAGCTAGACTATGAATTTTCTGCTATTTTGACAATAATAGCAGCTAATGCCTATTATGCATGTTACTAGCTAGTTTACATTCATATTACAATTTAATTTTCATGGCAATCTTCAAAAGTAAGTATTATTCATGCATCAAAAATTTACTGAGCATCTACTAGGTGCCAGACACCATGTAAACAACTATAAACTAGATAACAATGTTCCTGCTCTCACCAGCTTGCAGATAATTATAGAAACTGAAGCTCTTTCAAAGAGATTAAGTAATTTGTCCAAGTTCACACAGGTAGTAAGGGTTACAGACTCAAATCTTATTCTAAAACTCATGCTCTCAAACATATTATATTGCCTCAAAAAATTTATAATGCTGACAAGCTATGAAACTTGATGAATTTATATAAAATTCCCCAAGAAACAGAAAAAACTTAATTATTTAAATATTTTACAAATATAGCTAATAATTTATTAAATACTTTAAATTTTAATTCAATAATATTATATGCTAACTGCAGTTGTAAAAACTTAAACATTAAAAATTTGTATATTGGGGAAAATAATTTATCCAAAGTTAACTTTATTCATAAAGTTCTATATCATCTGATCTAGTCTGATTATTCACTTAAGCAATCATGTTAACAAATCAAAAAGTCCTAAAGATGAAACAAAAATGGAAAGCAAAAATGTGAGCAGGAAAATTATAACAGTGCCATCTATGGGACAATTATTAGAATGCAGACTACTGACAGGGAAATAACAAACATAATTCTTAACCACCTTCAGTATGAATTTATAGAATGGAGATTAATCAGCAATAAAACACTGAAAACTGGGTCTTAGCCTACCCATTTATAAGACCAGAAATTGCTGGGGATCAATTTATAATTTTTATGTAGTACTACAGATGAACTTCCTACAAATACTAATGAATATTTTCACAACCAAGTGGTGTTCCCTGGGTCTTATCACCCATTCATATATAGTCCCTTTAGACTCACATTCAAGCCGAACAGATGGTATCGAATATAGACTTCAGAAATCCAAATCAGTCAAGGCTAAACAGAGTTAGAAGAAACATCTATGCCTGCAGAAAAATCTTCTCCTGGATACTACAATTAAGAGTATATACCAGATGCGAATATTCTCGCTGACCTGATTTTGTAATAATCAGGGTAGGCTATAAACATTCGCTATATTAGAAACCATGCATGTGCTCCCAGACCTAGTTTTTCTCCCTAGGCCTGGTTTTTAGAATGCTGGTGATAAACTAATAAGCCTGATTTATTATATGACCATCCTGTATGGGAAAAGACTGTAACTTTGGGTATCTTTGGTCAACCTTAAGAGATATAGCAGGGGGACGAATGTGGCTCGGGTGGTTGGGTGTCCGTCTCCCATATAGAGGGGCCTGGGTCCGATCCCCGGGACCTCCCGGTAAAAACAAAAAAAAGAAAAATATAGAAGGCGCGTGGGCCACCAGGTCCCGCGAGCCACGCAGTAAGATGATGATGTAACAGGAGAGTGACACAACGGAGAGCCAAGACAAGACACACAGAAAAACCAGGAACTAAGGTGGCACAGGCAGTAGGATACCTCTCTCCCACATCAGACATTCCAAGGATCGAATCCCAGTGAAGACAGGAGAAGGATGAGAAGAGAGGACAGGAAATGGACACAGAGAGTTGCCCAGTGAATTAACACAGAAACAGCAAAAGCAGGGGTGGGATGGATAAAAATAAATAAATCCTTAAAAAAATGTATAGGAGAGGAAGATACAGACTATAGTTAGTGGTAATACTTTGACGATGTTCTTTCATGATTTGTTAGCAAATGTTTCACAACAATTCAGGGTGTTTGGGGTGGGGGGGCAGGGTGATGTGTGGGAGACCTGTATGATGTTATGCATATAAGTTCACGATGTTTACTGAACACTTGTAGTTTATGTATGTTCATGTATGAATGATATACTTCAATACATTGTTTAAAAAAAAAAAAAGAAAAAAGAGTATATACCAGAATATCTAAATTGTAAAGTAATATAACCAAATACCATAGAACCAGGCCATAGAAAAGAGAAAGAATATGGAAGAGACAAACTGGTGAATTTCCACAAAGAATCACAGCAAGTTTTAGTAATAACTAATTACCAACATTTAAAGATTATCCTAGTAATCAAATTAAGAGATTAAAGATGCTGCCCTTGATTCAGTCATGAAGGGAGAAAAACTCATTTAAGATTCTACCTCAGAGAATAGCATCACTAGTCCAAAGAGGTCAGTTTTAATTAACTTAGTTACAATAAATCTTTTCTTCAAAACTTACTTTTCTTTCAAATCTATTTACAGAGAAATTACTGGAAAGTACCTAGAAGTACTTAAAGATGGTAGAAAAGAAAACTATAGTTCATCTCATCTACAAACACAGTCTTATCCTCAAGGACTCATACTTTAGAATTCCCTTCATCTAGTAAGGTAAGGAAAGGTAAACCAATTTTTCAAAGATTTCCTTTTCGGCATTTTATTTGTTCTCAACAAAATTGCCATGGTACATAAAATTATCAAGTCTAGGCAAAATAACCCTATCAGATAGATTAGAAGATAAATAACTTCATAAACAAGTATATAGGAAAGTTAAAGCCAGGATTTTTTTTATTTCAGGATTTTCTGGACTAAAATCTGTGCTCTGTGTAGTAAACCAAGTTGCTTCTCAATATCCCTAATACCACAGTAGAAAGCCAGAGTGACCCCAGAGAAATCAGAAGTGTGCTTGATGCATCCATGTTTTATACTAGGTTGTAAGTACAATACTTGTTAATGTGCCAATGAAAAACTGAACTCCAGTTTTATTTTGCGCTCCTATGGACTCAAAAATTGATTTCTAAAAAGACATTCCCAAATTGGGCAACCTCAAGATGAGATTTAACCTACAGTATAAATAGCTTAATTTTCCTTATTCAAAAATCAAACTAACAGGTTTAGGGTAAGTGACGAGTACAGAAATTAAAAATCCAATTTTTAAGAAATGATTAAAACTCCAAGATTATATTAAAATAAGGGGATGAAAAGTAGGCGGAATGGGAACTGGTAATATACTTTTTTTTTTTGGTTTTTGGTATGTTTTAATATCTTTTTAATTACAGAAGTTGTGAACTTACAAAACAATCATGCACATATGTAGAATTCTCATATAGGACCCCTTCACCAATACACCACAAAGTGGTGGAACATTTGTTACAGATTATGAGATAATATCATACTATTATCACTAACTATGGTCCCTAGCTGGTAAGATACTTTTAAGAACCACAATGAAGGAAAAATATTGTATGTCAATGATAAAAGATTTTTTTTTAATTGACTATTTTTTCTTTAATTGACTATTTTTTCAGCTGCTTGCTGTCTGTGTCCATTCACTGGGTGATCTTCTTTGCCTGTTTCTTGCCTTCTCTTCTCATTTTTCTCCTCCAGGATTCACCAGAATTCAATCCTAGGGACCCCCGATGTGGGAGAGAGGCACCCTGTCACATGTGCCACCTCAGTTCCTGGTTTCTGGTGCTCCTTGCCTTGGCTCTCCCTTGCATCTCTCTTTTGTTGCATCATCATCTTGCTGCACTGCTCACCGCGCAGGCCTGGCTCTCCTGCTCACCTCTTTTATTTATTTTACCAGGAAGTCCCGGAATCGAACGCAGGTCCTTCCATATGGTAGACAGATGCCCAACCACTTGAGCCACATCCGCTTCCCTATGATGAGAGATTAATCATTTATTTCCTTTCCCCCTTTATTAAAAATTACAATTTATCAAAACTCAATATAAATTTAAAAGCTTTAAAGCAGCAATCAATTCTGTGTTGCTTTACATTCTTTTAGGAAAGCTGGCATTTTCATTAGTCCTCCTTTGCCTAACCAAAGGCAAACTAAACCCGTCTACTTTTTGTGGTGAGGCTACAAAATTGAGAAACTAGAAACAAAATGAAAATAACTCAGTAAGTTCCCAAGTCCTAAGTCATTTCTTTTGATGTGATTTGGCAAGAACATAAATCAAAGAACATTATCTCAAGCAGAACAACAAAAATTTTCATGGGATGGTGAAGAAGGCAAATGTAGCATTACAAGATGATTACAAGTGAAAATATTTTTATTTTGCATTGGCGTGATTATTACAACACAAATGCCATCAGACTATTATGGTTATAATGGTAATTTTCATACAGTTTAAAGACTTTAGCCTAGATTTTTACATCACTCACTCCATTTTCAAAATACTCAAACCAGAAACAGTATGTCCTCATGGAAAAAACTGGCAATGATTTTTACAGGAGATGAAATTTTACCTTTTCCACGTATGATGTACTTTTAGGTCCAGGGGTAAAAAGGTAGTATGGTGGGGGGGTGGGGAGGCAAGAAGATAACTGAATTATCTGGTGTATATTTTTTGGTATACTGAGGATAAAAAGGAAATAAGGTAACTGAAGGTGGAATAAACCTGATCTATGCTAAAATGAATACAAGGATCCAAGTAGCAAGAACAAAAAGGAACTTTACAGCAGCAAAACCTGAACTAGAGTGAAGAAGAAAGTGGCTACGGTGGCATACAGTGAAGAGGTTGGGAAGTACAGGTCCCTGTTTCTGAGACTATGTATGATTTAAACATTTTCAAAATTGCTGAAAATTAGTAATAAAGTATTTTAAGATGAGAGAATATAAGCTCAGGTAGTCTTTGAAAAAAAATTCAAGAAACCAACCAAAATATATGTAATGTCCCAGACACAGGATAAAGATGCCAGCTGAAATACATAAGGTAGCCAGACTATTGAGCTGAGAAGTGCAGTGGTGGTGGTGGCACTGTAGCAAGCAATACTTAACTTTATTGGAAACAATTATAAAATCACTCCACTTTAATAGCCACTAGTAGCAAAGAAGAGAACATAATATGCCACATCTATTTTTCAGAATAGTTATGAAATAGTCTTATAATTACCATCTGAGAACACTGCTTCTTATGCTATGCTAATGTGTTCATTATTGAAAAGAATATCAGTCATTAGATTCCTAAGTTCAATCTACTGAAAAATTAAGTCATCAATTCTAAACTTACACAGTCAAGCATCAAAAGTTGAGAGTCACACATATCCTAAAGCAATTTACTCACTACTCATTCAAGGTTTACTTGCATGATTTCACCATGTCTGAGTATCATCTCTGTACCATTTATATTTAATTAAAAAAAATGCTATTTGTTGAAATGCTTAGACAAATAAATAGGATGCTTGTAACAAGTGCTTCTGAAGTGACACAAACCCAAAAGTCCTGCAAGTTCTGCTATCATAAAGTTATGCTTTCCCAGTCTTTGAGAACATTTGCATTTGTGTCATTTGAGAAGCTGTTTTCTAACTTTTTCGTTTTTAGCTATGAAATCAAGAGTGTGATTTACAATAGTTATATTTTTCTGATATTTGTATGCCCCTCCGCACACAACAAAGCTACCTGATGCAACAGCTAAAAAATTTAAAAAGCTGGTAACCTAGAAATGACAAAATAGTATTGACATCAAATGTACAAAATTTTAGTAAGTTTCAAATAGCACAATCCATTTTAGAATTTGTAAGATACACTAGAATACCTGACAGTGATTAAGCAAGAAAAAAAAAGGCATCCAAATTTGAAAGGAAGAAGTGAAACTATCTCTATTCCCATACTACCTTTAAGAATACACACATATGCACACACACAAAACTGTAGAATTAATGAATTTCACAAAGTTGCAGGATACAAAATCAACACATAAAAATTAGTTATAGGGGAGAGGGGATGTAGCTCAAGTGGTTGAGCACCTGCTTCCCTGGTATCTCCTAAAAACAACCAACCAACCAATTGCCACAGTAAAAAAAGCCTCAAAGAGGGGTGTGCCCAAGGGCTCTAGAGACATAAGGACACTATATACAAGGACACAATCCCATGAAATCAGCAACCCATCAGTGGACCTTACCTTGGAATATATGATAACCTATTTCCCGACTGTAATAGAGTTATAATTTGCCTTACAAGATTCTTCTACCCCTTTTATTTGAACCTATAATTAGCACTATACCCATTAAATATATGTCCCAGAGACTTAAATCTTTAGTCTGTTAACAAGCCAGTTAAGCCCTGAATCTTAGCGGAGTTTCAGCCAAGACCTACTCTCCAGCTCATCGGACTCACCCAGGACATCTAACAAAATGATGATGATGGACAATGTTTATCCCAAAAAACAAAGAGTATCTACAACTGCAAGCAAAACAATTCCTTCCATATGACCAATAATCTAAGCCCCCTCTCAATCTGAAGCAGAGTAGGCATCACCATGCCCAAATCCTCAAGACTGAGGAATGAACAAACATAAGGGGCGGAGGAAGTGCAAACTTTATTATTATTGTAGTAATGGAAGAACTTGTAACATCAATATGAAGATAGTGGTTTCCATAGGTTCTGAGGGGAAGGAGAGGGAAGAATAGGTGGAAAATAGGCCATTTTTAGGGCATTGGAATTGTTCAGTATGATTTTGCTATAATGGATAGAGGCCACTATACATTTTGTCAAAATCTATAAAATTATATGGTGCAAAGTGTAATCCATAATGTAAACTATTGACCAGCAATGCTCCAATATTTTTTCATCAATTCTAACAAATGTACCACACTCATATAAGATGTTATTAATAGGGGGAAATGTGAGGGGGGATGGGGTACATAGGAATCCCCGATATTTTTTATGTAACTTTTCTGTTATTTAAACTACTTTAAAACGAATTTAAAAATAAAGTTTTAAAAAAACAGAGGATTGTGGAAAGATAGGATGGACTAACAGACAGAGCTGAATGTTTTCACAAAAACAACAGAGAAAGAGCCAAAAGTTGTCTGAGGGACCTGCTTTGGAGGTCAGCAGACCAGGACAGTGCTATACAACTCCCAGGAGGTTGAGGGACAGAGAGATGAAGAAGCCGAAAAGACAAATGCTGAGTTACCAAGCCCCTGCGGCCTCCAGGAAGGGCTACCCAACCCACCCTCAAGATATTAAGCTGGGGTAAAACACCTGGCTCACTGTAGCCCACTGAGAGAGCAACAGACATCTTCCTCCCTGTCAGCTGTTTCAAAGGAAAAGGGAAGGGAGATCAGGGTGCTTTTCTTCAGTGAATTTGACCAGCAGAGCCTGGTCTGAATCTCTGATCTGGAGATTCAACACAGGAACAAAGGAAAGCCAAGACTGAAACATCTCCGTGGAACGGTGCACTGACTAGTGCCATCTGCTGGCCGGTCTGGAAATTGCATGACAAAAAGTGTTCAAGTGCTCTGTATCCAACCCCTGGGAGAATATCTGCACCCTACTAGTGAGTCCCTGGACCGATTTTGAAAAAATAAGCTGGGAAAACATAAAAACTGTGAATAAGTTGAACCAAATAAAAGAAGAGCTGTGAAAAAACAAATAGGTGAGAGAGAGAAATTAGTTATCAGAGTAAATTCACCAACATATTCAGATTCCTAGACATCAGCAAAAAAATTACAAGCCATACTAGGAAACAGGAAGAGATGGCCCAGTCAAAAGAACAAACCAAATATCCTGAAGAGATATAGGATTTAAGACAATCAGTGATAATCACACAACTCTCATAAATCATTTAAAAGAATTTTATTTTTTAAAAAAGACATTTATTTATTTATTTATGCCCCCCTTGCTGCTTGTGTTCGCCGTGTCCATTTGCTGTGTGTTTTTTCCGTGTCTGCTTATCTCCCCCTTGCTGTGAGGTCCTGCTGCATCAGGCCACCGCTGCGCCCGCGGGCCGGCCTGCCCTCACAAGGAGGCCCCGGGAAGCGAACCCGGGGCCTCCCACATGGTAAACGGGGACTCTATCGATTTGAGCCACACCCGCTTCCTGCTGTGAGGTCTTGCTGCATCAGCCCATCGGGCCACGCGGGCCGGCCTGCCCTCACAAGGAGGCCCCGGGAAGCGAACCTGGGGCCTCCCATATGGTAAACGGGAGCTCTATCGATTGAGCCACACCTGCTTCCCCATTTAAAAGAATTTTAAGAAGATATGACTAAAGAAATAAAGGATATTAAGAAGACACTGGGAGAGCATAAAGAACAATTTGAAAGCCTGCAAAGAAAAGTAACAGACCTTAAGGAAATGAATGACAAGATGGATGAGATTAAAAACACATTAGAGGGGGACGGATGTGGCTCAAATGGTTGGGCGTCCGTCTGCCATATGGAGGGACCTGGGTTCGATCCCCAGGACCTCCCAGTAAAATAAAAAATATATATATAGAAGGTGCATGGGCTGCCAGGCTCTGTGTGCCGGTGAGCCACCAGGCCCCGGGAGCCAGGAAGCAAGATGATGACGTAAATGGAGAGAGACAAGACGAGATGCTCCAAAAGATCTGAAAACCAGGAGCTGAGGTGGTGCGGATGGCTAGAACACCTCTCTCCTACATCGGAGGTCTTCTGGATCGAATCCTGGTGAAGACTGGAGGAGGAGGATGAGAAGAGATGAAACAGACACAGAGAATTGCCCAGCAAATGGACACAAAGCAGCAAATGGGGAATGGGGGGTTTAAAATGGATCAAGTAAATAAAGAAATCTTAAAAAAAAAATAAAAAAAAATACATTAGAGGCACATAAGAGCAGATTTAATTGCCTGAAGACAGAATTAGTGATTTCGAAGACAGAACATCTGAACTGGAAAAGACAGGAGAACAGAAAGAGAAGAGAAGGGAAAAATGAAACAGAGTCTCAAAGAATTGAATGACAACATGAAACACACAAACATTCGCATTATTGGTGTCCCAGAAGAAGAGAATGGAAAAGGAGCAGAAAGAATATTTGAGGAAATAATGACCAAAAACTTCCCAACCCTTATGAAGGACATAAATATCAATATCCAAGAAGGAAAATGCACCCCAAACAGAATAGGCAGATAATAAGCAGAATTATGGCAATAATGGCCATTATCCATTAGGTTTTTAAAGACTCTCTATCCTCAACTATGGGAATTTCTTGAGATGAAATGTGTGTAGCAGCTTGATATTATTTATGAATTCCAAAAATAGATATTGGATTATGTCTGTAAATTGTTCTGTTCCTCTGGGTACATTAGATTGTATTGGATTCAGAGGTTTCACTCTTACTTGTTTAAATTATGATTAAGGCTTTGATTGGGCCACATCAGTAGTATGTTGAGTCCCCATCCCCTTGGTGGGCGGGGACTTGCAGAGAAAATGACAAGGCAGAGAAGTTAGTTGGCGTTTTAATGCTGAGCACCTGGAAGCAAATACTCAGATACGTGAGGAAAGAGAAAAGACTCCATTAGACACAGGAGAGGCCCCAGGAAGAGAGACAACCATTCACCTCATAGTTTACAGGTGGCCTTGTGGAGAGAGCACAGCAGCTGAGTCTGGAGAGAGATGAGACTTATCCTAGCCTACATTTGATTTTGAAAGAAGCTGGGACCATGGAGTCTTAAGGGGAAGAGGAAGCCTGAACCCTTGCAGACATCAGCAGCCATCTTGCTCTAACACATGGCAACAGACTTTGGTGAGAGAAGTAACTTACACTTTACGGCCTGGTAACTATAGGCTTCTACCCCAAATAAATACCCTTTATATAAAAGCCAACAAATTTCTGGTATTTTTTGCATCAGCACCCCTTTGGCTGACTAATACAATATATGACAGAGAAATTGACTGCTTACCAAATATCCATGCATTCCCCACATTTCTCTGCCCCTTACCAATAGTGTATGCCATGTAACTAGTCTGGTTAACGGGGCTGTAAGTGATGTGATCTATGTGTAGCTTCCAGATGGAAACATTTAAGGGCCAAATCTCCAGCTGTCTTCCCCTGCGATGGCAACTGAAGGTTTAATGTTTCAGATAGTATAGCTACACATTGTCAGAACTTCTGCCACCTAAGTTTCTTGAGTGATATGGAATAGATTGCTTACCTGACAAACTGTACTGGAAAGGTAATCTGAGCAAGTGCAAGTACAAATCTTGGTTGTGTTAAACCACTGAGATTTTAGGGTTAACCTAGCCTACTTAAACTAATACTTGGGGGGGGCGGATGTGGCTCAAATGGTTGGGCGTCCGTCTGCCATATGGAGGGACCCGGGTTCGATCCCCGGGACCTCCCGGTAAAATAAAAATATATATATAGAAGGCGCATGGGCTGCCAGGCTCTGTGTGCCGGTGAGCCACCAGGCCCCGGGAGCCATGCAGCAAGATGATGACGTAAAAGGAGAGAGACAAGACGAATGCTCCGAAAGCTCCAAAAAAACCAGGAGCTGAAGTGGCGCAGATGGCTAGAACACCTCTCTCCTACATAGGAGGTCTTCAGGATCAAATCCTGGTGAAGACTGGAGGAGGAGGATGAGAAGAGATGAAAAAGACACAGAGAATTGCTCAGCGAATGGACACACAAAAAAAAACAGCAAATGGGGAAGGGGGGGT
>JAQZBX010057696.1:0-17902 GCA_029593785.1 Cabassous unicinctus
TTAATTTTTTTTTGTATTTGTCAGCCAGTGATTATAATGATATCATGAGTTACATTTTTTAATGCCAGGATGCACACTTTTCTAAGAGAACCAAAGTGTGTTCTAAAGATTCAGCATAAACAACCCAGAAAATGTACAAAGTTCCATGTGCTTAGCCAGGCCCCCCAGGATGGTGTCAGCAGCATCTATACGTATCTTCCTGAAGGAAGGGGCTCCACACTGGAGAAAACGCTGCCAGCAGTGGACAGCTGATCTATTGTTAAAGAGCTACGGGAGGTACAAAGTACTCTCACGCCAATGAGGATCAACGTAGCATGCTGCCTTCTAAATAATTCCCACTGAGTCATTCCTGGTGGCATTACAGAATTTAAGCAAGTCATCAGAGAATTTTCTTTCTGTTCCTCTGAAAAGGAAGGTAAGCTTTCAGAGTCTCACTTGAGTTTCTTGTTTGTGGGAAACCCTTCATTGACTATTTCTACTATTACTATTGCTGCTACAAGCTGTCCTCGTTTTACACAGTCCCAGATTCCTGAAACCCAAGGATATCAGGAAAGTCTCTTCACTTTGCAACTCTCAGCTACTGCACAAAGTGAAGACAGTTCTGATGTGCCTGAGTTTTAGATAACATGTACCAGTTAAAGTGAGGACTGCCTGCCTGTAGATTTGATTATCACTAACGGTAATACCGCTATGGATGATGATGGTGGTTTACACTGGTTAGCCCGAACCAAGAGCCATGCCTTGTGCTAGTAGGTGCACATGGATTCTCTCATGTAATCCCACCTGTGAGTTACCTACTGTCATTGCTAACCTTTTACAGACGATTAGATGAAGGTGTAAAGTGGCTTACTCAAGGTTGCACAATTGTAAAGCTCGGAGTAAGTGCTTGTGTCAAGGGCCTCCTGGAAGGGGTAGCATCTGATGTGGGCTTTGGCTAAATGGGGAAGAGCGTTCTGGGGAGAGATAACAGAAACACCCCAAATTTGAAAGCCAGAAAAGGGCAGTGACAATGAGTGCTACAGTGTGGATGGGGTGTGATAAGGCCTAGGACTTTGGGGTGTCTCAAGTTACAGCTCAGGAGCAAGGGGGACACTAACTCAAGCCAGAGAAGTTCCCCATGGCCCTAAGCGTACAAATTTGAGAGGCAGTTTTCAGTTGATTTCTAAAATAATGTCATCAGGGTTTGGAGTTATGAAATATCTGTAATTCACTAGAAACCCAGTGAAGCAGAATCTTCTGTGCTGGGTCACCTGGGCTTCCATGCCCAGACCTGAACTTGAGATGAAGAGCCACCCTTTTGGTTCTTCCAGGTTGGGTTTGGATTCCGAGCACAGGCTTTGTATTCAGACTGATTCAAGCAAAAAGCCTAAGGAGAACAACTTTGGAGAAATCCTTCACATCTTTTGCAACAACTATTTGTGTATTCAGACCTATTTTATTAGGTAAAATAGGACTGTCTCATGGGATACTATACAAAATTGAGAATTTACAAACAAGTCATTTTTCCTGCACCATACGTTGGAAGTACCTTAGTCAATATTCTCTTTAAAATGACTTTCTCTTTTCTTTCAGTGTACAGATGGATAGAAACATGTTTTTCCTTTAGAATGTCAAAATGTGTTTGTTCAACATTTGTGAAACTTGCTACCTAGGAAACTTGATCCAACAATTTTGGAATAAAACCAGATAAATGACAACAGAACAAAAATGGACATCTTTCACTCTGCAGTTCATAGGTATAATAAACTAATAATGAATTAAATAGTAACTGCACAGGAGAGACTCAGAAAACCATTATTAAAGGTTGGGGATGTGTGATTCCTAACACCTTCTGGACCCATCTTGGGCTCCTGATGGGGTGTTTAAACAAGGAAAAATATTCAAATTGGAAATCATTAGTTTTATCATCACAGTAAAAACTCTCTAAAATGACCTCCATTTAATCATCTTGTCCAATTAATCAACAGAGCCCGTTCCTTCTGTAAAACATCTTGGCTAATTCCCTAATACACTGAACTTTGGTGGCAAGCAGACTAGCTTTAGGTGACCTTCTGTTTCCAGGAGCCAAGTGGCTTGCGTAACATAATTCAGCCGATTTTATCTCAAATATGTTTATACCAGTTGTACTTGCTATTGTAATTACGGGATGTAATTAGCTATTATACAAACTAACAACATTTGAGTGTAAAAAGAAAGAGAGCCGCTATTATCAGGAAAATGTACCTGTAGGCATTGGAAAAACCAAGTAAAGTGAGCTGACAGTTGCTATTAAATTAAATGCGGGCAACATAACGGTAAAAGCATGGGAAGAAAAACCATAAATATCTAGAAGTATAGGGCACCGAGGCTGATTTATATGTGTCTTAATTCCAACTTCCGCCATAAAGGAATCAATACCGGAAATTATGTATAATAGAGTCATTATCTAAAGCTGATAAGTTACCACAAAAGCAAGTGGCTTAAAACAATACACATTTATTATCTCATGCTTCCTGTGGGCCAAGAGTCTGGATACCACTTAGCTTACTCCTCTGTGTCCAGGTCTCTCACAAGGCTGCTTTCCAGGAGGGATCTCAGCTCGGACAGACTCTGCTCCCACGTTTACGTGTTGGCAGGACGCGGGTCTTTGCAGGTGATTGAACCAAGGGGGCCGTTTCCTTGCTGGCTGTTAGCCAGCTCCTCGCCATGGGGTCTCTCAGCACAGCCGCTGGCCTCAGCGTAGCTAGCCGAGGAGAGAGTCTGCTCGCAAGGTGCAAGTTTCCACCTCGTGTAATCTCATCAGAGAAGGGACTTCCCATCACCTTGCCGTGTTTTGTTGGTCAGAAACCAGGCCCCCAGACCACACTCAAGGGGGGGGGGGCACTTGTAAAAAGATACGTGCGCCACTTTATCGGGCTCACGGGACAGCGCAGGCTCAGCCTGCCATTTGGAACATGGGTGCAGCTCATGTGGAAACAGACAAAAACGACCCTCCAACCTGCCAGCACAAGCTCAAAGAAAAGACTCTCTCCTATTAAAAATAAAAAGGAGTGCTGAATGGGTATATGTTCATGGGCCATGAGCATACCTTTTAAAGGGAGCACTCATCACTTTGCACGAGCCCCCGTTTGAACTGACGGTTGATTAGATGAATGCCTCTAAATTATGATCTCCTTGGATAAGAAATGAGCAAGGTCAGAATCATTCTTCAAAAAAAAAACCTCTAAGAAATATTTCAGATTTGCTCAAATATCCTTGCAGTGCCAGACACTGTAACAAAAATTACAGCTTTGCAGCAAAGGCAAGGAGCCAAAGAGCTACGTCAGGTTTGTGGTTGATTAAATTATGTACCCCAACAAAGATATGTTGCTCATCTGCGTCGGCATCCCGGCGGGTGTGAACCCGTTTATCAACAGGACTTTGGAAGATGTTACTTTTAGTTACGTGTGGCCCAGCTCAACCAGGATCGGCCTTATTCCCATAAATGGAGTCCTTCATAATCAGAAGGAATTCAGACGGTCAGAGAAACCACACAGGATGATGTCAGAAGTCAACAGAAACCAGAAGAAGAAACCCAGAGAGAGACACGCAAGCCAAGGAACGCCAAGAGGCGTGGCAAGCCAGCGCCAGGAACTATAGACTGGGGAGAAAGAAGGGTGCTGCCGCCACCTCGATTTGGGGCCGCCAGCCTCCGGATCTATGAGACAGTAAAGCCCTGCTGTTGAGCCAGCCAGCGAGTGGTATTTGTCGCAGCAGCCTGGCAAACAAGACAAAGCTCCTCCTCGTCCCTCCTGGCTTGAAGTCTTCCCACCAAACCACAAGGCATGACAATGTGGAGCCCAAGTGCCCAGTGCAGGAGGAAAGGAAGGGACGAGACCACTCTGCTTCTGAGCTCCAAAGGACGCAGCCCTGCCCGACAGCTGTGCAACCTGCTCAGAGGGTGGGTAGAGGAGAATGTGGAAGGAGGATATGGAAACGTCTATCGTCAATGGAGAGATGGACATAAGTTCCCATTTCCACATACCCTACTCTACAATTCAAACCCAGAGTCTACTACATAAAGAGTAAAAATGTTATTAAGTCAAAATGATTATTTATGTGCAAATGAATAAAATCTGACTTTCATATGTCATAAATTTGGGGGGAAATAGGTATCTTATTTTATTATAAGTCAGATTTTTTTCTTTCTAATTCTCCCCTTGAATCACCTTTTACCATTTTTCAGTTCAAATAATTTGCCTTAATGAAAGAAAATCCATTACATTTGATACCAGATTTCTCAGGAAATATTTCAGTCAGGCTCAGTGTACCCTTGAAAGTGGCAGTATTGATGAATACACTGGGAATCATCTTTGGTTGTCATATTGTCTCCGAATTAATCTGACGATGTGGTTGTTTATCAAACTATTCAAAGTGATTAGTTTAGTGAGCACAAGGATGGATTATTATCCCCAACCCATCCAGACAAATGTCCCCAGTGCCTCCTTGTTCCAGGGACTAGAGGGTGTGAAAAACGGGCATAAACTTGCTCCTTTTCTACTTGCCCATGATGAACCTAGACCTACCCTGGGATGCCATCCCCCTAAGCACATTGGGTGTGGAAAGCCAATCACTTTACCATAAATGCAGCCTACCAAGTTATGGAGTTTCTGAAAACGTGGTTGTTTATCCCCCTTTTCTGTTTAGCATGAAATCAAGAATCAGCACGTCCTTGTGCCATGTAAAGTGCAGTAGGTGAGATAACACCCCTTAGGACCCCCAGACGTCAGCCTGAGATCTAGAACCTTAGTCAAGCCCTTACCCGTGGCTGACCTACTTGACTCTGAAAAGTCCTCTTTGTTCACCTTTGAACTGGGGGTGATCAAAAGGCTAGCCCACTCTGCCTACATGTGCAGAACAATCACCATCCAAAATAATTTGAACATCTGAGCATTTTCTGAGCACCTAGTGCTCATGAAATCCATCAATGCCTTTGCATGCTCGTTTAGAATCCAAGTGGGTTTGCATTCTGAGCAGAAGGGACCGTGGCTCCGTTTTCTCTGAAGAGGATGCTTTTACCAATCTCTGCAGTCAGATAGAATACAAACTCCGACTGAGCTCATAATTTGCTCCCTCAATATAACTAGGAATGATCACACCCCTGGCCCTCCAAAGCACACTGTCCACCCTGACAATTCATAATTGGAAGGGCAAGGAGAGGGGAGGGAGAGAGGAAGGAAGGGAGAGGCAGACTGATGAATGAGGCACATGCGAATTGCATGCTTTTTCTTCCTACTACTAACAATTTTCCATTTTACTATTATCATAACTGCATTTCACTTTCCTTATTTGGGCATATCAAGCTAGATAAGCATTACTTCTTCTTAGCAATCTGGACATTTTCTAAAGCTACATAACTTTTTCAGCTTTTGTTTTCCTCTGATTTATTCTTCTATTTGTCCACATTTGATTTAATCCTAATCTAAAATGGGAAATGTCCCATTTTTCCAAGAATCAAACTGATATCCCATTCAAACAGTAATGACCCAAATGTTACTGGTTCCCTCCCGCCAACTGTGTTATTCCACCCTTGGTGGTTTTTCTAGGAATTCAAGACGACCAACTCACATGAATGCAGAAATAAACCACTCCTGCCGGTAAAGTGCAGCAGGTCTTGCCCTGTGTCTTCCAGGCAAGGCACCTCCACTCCTGGCTCCTGGTTTCCCACTCATGTCTCCTGTTTATGGCCAGGAACCACCCAGGAGGCCCCGAACCCCATGCTATGGACTAAAACCAGAGGGGCTAAAGAGGGAGAACGGACTTCCTCCTTCATGTTAACATATGGTAATGGCATCCCAGTGCTGCTTTGCTGGTGCCCTGCGTGTTACCAAATTTAGCAAGTACTCCTCTTATATTTCTTAGTTATTGGACACCTGCTCAAAGCCAGGTATTGGGCAAAACGCCCAATAAATATGAATATTACTTAACCATCACAACCTTCCTTTGAAACAGATACAATTATGAGTCCCACTGTATACATGAGGACACTGTGGCTTGACACTTAATGTCTCTATACTAAACAGTACATCTAGGACTAAATCCAGGTGTTTATAGTTTAACCTCCACACCACACACAGTTTTCCAAAGTTTGACCCTTGTGACCTGGGGTTGGACTGGAAAAAACCTGG
The DNA here is from genome assembly GCA_029593785.1 of Cabassous unicinctus. Classification (NCBI taxonomy): domain Eukaryota; kingdom Metazoa; phylum Chordata; class Mammalia; order Cingulata; family Chlamyphoridae; genus Cabassous; species Cabassous unicinctus. The sequence continues at coordinate 6,147 of JAQZBX010057696.1, forward strand.
ATAAGAGTTGCCCAGAATACTTGCTTCTCTCCTACAATCAATGTTGTAACTCTTGCTTTGTCTAGGTGCCATCTCTTGTTAGGGTGCGTTTGTTACCCAGAAGTCTCCCAGGTCACCCCAGAAGATTGGCGTTGGGGCAATCTGCCCTGGTTGACCAGAGGTACCCAGAAACGAGTGCCTCCAGGCAGTTGCCAGATAGTAAGCTATTTTGCAGGGGGATTTTCAACCCTTGTGCATATTGGCTTCAGGAATCACGCAGACCCTTCAAGAGCCCCACCTTGCTGGTTACATCTCTGTAAGCTGTGTTCTTTGGAGCCCCAGGTTTCTGTGAAATGCCTCATAACTAGTGCGTAAGAGTGAAGTTGGACAAAATTGGGGTTACATCAAGTACTCATCCTTAGCAAGCTAGGATTCACCAACATCAGTAATATCGACATTCTGGGATAGATAAGACTTTGCTGTTGGGGGCGTCCCATGCTTTTTAGAATGTTAGGCGGCATCCCTGGCCTCTGTCCTTGTATCTAGCTCCTAGAACAATGGACACTACTTTTCTGGGATCTGTTGTAAAAAAAAGAGAATCCAGGTAACAATCCATCAAAGTATTTAGCTGAATAATCATATATTAAAACAGTTTATTGGGAAAAAATATCATTGTTCTGGATTCCTTTCAAATTGATATGCTGTCCTTGCTTTCAGATCATGCTTCACAGAATGTTTCTTCGCAGGCAATCTGTTCACTCAAGTATTGATCACACCACAATTCCACTGATTCAGCTTTTTCTGGCTACTTTCCAAGTAACAACTATTTTTGCCACTACATCAATCTCTTAAATAATTTCCCCCAAATTAAGTCCCTTCTGTCTTTTCTGATCAACCAATTTCCCTCCCACAAACTCCAGATTCAATCGGCCACACATGGCTGACAGAATCTGTTTTTAAAAGGACGTTCTGTGATTAGGCAATTTTCTCAGGGATGATAGGATGATTGCTGATAAAACTATTAACAATATTCTTTTCCTTGCAAGGAATATCTGAGATGGAGATGCATTTCTGAGGCATTTAATTTTTTTCCTCTTCAATTTGTCACTGATTGAATCGTAGCAGAGTCTATAGGTAAATGGATTTTCAGTTCAACAAATATTTAGTGACCAGAGCAGCAAATGCTATTGCTCATCCAAGGTACCCAGTTGCGCGCCCACCATGCAACTTTGGAGTACTTTTCCTCTAGCATTTTCATCTGCTGGAGCACAGAGAAGCATTGGGAGTTCCCATTCCCTTCCCACTCTGCACCTCCATCCTCCACCCCAAAGCCCCAAAGGCTGTGGCCAGTGGCCAACTGGCAGTGGGATGAAACCCCAGCTCCCTTGCCTCAAAGAGAAATAAAAATCTCTAGGGCACCGTGTCTGCTGCAGTGCTCCCCAGGAACAGGGCTGAGGCTGGGACTCTGCAGAACTCACAACCTGGATGGCTCTCTCCCTGTTCCCACCTGGCTTCCTGGCTGCCTTGCTGGCTTCCCGTGGACCCCTAGATTCCTAGTCCAGGATCTACCTCTGGGGAATCTGACTGCAGTCCCTGCACTCTGGTGAGCACTGTGCTGGGTTCTGGGAGCTTTTTAATTGTTTACCTCCAGGGACTCAGGTGCACAGCGACCTGGTTAGAACTCTTAACTTTTACACAAACACCTTGAGTCAACGTACCCAATAGCTGTATTCAGCCAAATGAAGGATGCGTACCAGACAAGCGGGTCTGTAATTATCTGTATATTTTTTGGATTTTTCAGGACCCTTTTAAGGCATTATAGGATTTATCTGGGCACTTCATTGAACAAAGTGTCCCTTAGCCTCATGATACAAACATCTGGTTCTACCCAGTTATACAGATGGCAAACGGGGCACAACTTCCATTGATTAACGTGATCACCTCTGCTCTCAATCAATATTGTCTGAGCTGGCTCAAAAATGCAATTTTTATCTATTTACACAGCATCGATCAGACTCTGGTAATTTGATTCAGAATGATGATACAGAATAATTTATGCAACAAAATGTCAGTTTATATAATAGCAATGAGAAAGAACTCGAGCTTAGTTTCTGGGACTTACGTGTGGCTCAGCCTGCCCCAGCCATTTGTGACGTGCCTGGGAAGTGAGATGAATTATCAGATGGCAGCTTCTGTTGGCATCAGGGAAAAGTGGTTTAAGAAAGGTCTCCAGTAGGCTTCAGCATAAACATCCTCAACCCTTAAACAGGAGGGATTTCCCATGGGATCTAAGCCCCCTCTCAATTAGAAACAGAGTGGGCATCACCATCCCAAAATACTCAAGACTGGGGAATGAACAATGGACTAAAACAGACATTATTATTCTACTATGGACTTATTACTCTAGCAATAGAAGAACGTCTACCATTGATGTAAAGGCAGTGGCCACCAGAGGTTCTGAGGGCAGGGAGACGGAAGAGTAGGTGTAACATGGGGCGTTTTCAGGACATTGGAATTGTCCTGCATGACATTGCAATGACGGATACAGGCCATTACACATTTTGTCAAAACCCATAAAATTGTGCAGATTAGAGTGTAAACTATATTGTGAACTGTAGTCCATGGTTAGTAGCAATGCTTCAATATGTGTTCATCAATTGCAACAAATGGACCACACTAAGGAAAGATGGTGTTAATGGGGGAAGTGGGGGAGGGGGAGGAGGTGGGGAATATGGGAATCCCCTATATTTTTTATGTAACACTTTCATAATCTGAAGCTTCTTTAAAAATAAAAATTAAAAAGGTAAACAGGAGGGATCTGCACGTGGAATGAGCTGGTGGCTTTCCTCCCTCCAGAGGCGTTGCTGTGAGAGTTTTCTGCTTCCACAGTGACAATGGGCTGATACCAAAGTGCCCTCCTTGCATTAGACCTTGTTTCACACCTGTGTCTGCTCCTGTTCAAGATGTGAAGGATACTTGGGAACTACACTGATTATCTTTACTATTTATTACTGATCAAGCCTGAGCATGAGCTATACATTCTATTTTCTATTCCTCACCTGTTATAAGAGTTCTTGCATCTCAATTATTTGACTGGATAACTTACAAAGATTTCAGAAGCTAGATAACTTTGAAAGAGTGCTATTTTGAAAGAAAAAAATATAATCCATTGCACCTAAAACTTATAATCTTCTAGAAGAGAATATTTTAAAATAGTTATGACTTTGAGTAGTAGTTTCTTAACCAGACACAAAGAACACAAACCAAGAAGGAAATGATTGATACATCTGATAACCTTAAAATCATAAAATGTACTGTTTAACCACCACTTTAACAATCAATAATAAAGTACACGCATGTAAACCATAGTTGTCCAGGGGGAGAGGCACCTATGGAGTTGTCACCCACCCCATGCAGGTGTCAGGGTCACGGGCCCCGGTGGAATGACATTTCACTCACACAGAGAAGAGCCGGAGCTCACCAGTGGGCATCAGCTGCCCACGGCCAGTGGGTCTAATCTGAGGCCGAGGCCGAGGCAGGGAGACGCTCTGCACTCAGCACCCCTGCCTTGTGTGCATGTGCCCAGGAGAGAGACCACCTGGTGAACATGCCCACCAGTCAGCCCAACCCCAGTGGGTGTTTCCATACACTCAGGACAACAGGGGAAGAACGCACCGCAGTCCCCTGATCTCCTAAGGGTGTGTCTTATCCCGTCAGGTGGGCTCACCTGACCTGAGCGCAGCATGCCTCCGTGGGTCTCCAGGGAAAGGCCGTAGGCATGCTAGCACAGCCACGGACCACACGGACCAAGGTTTTATATCAATCTATCAATAGCTGTATTTATTTATACAAAAGGTTTTGTATCAATAATATAGTAACAATTATCAATAACATTTTCAATAAATCAATTAAAAAACAATCCAGAAAGAAAATAGGCAAAGAACATGAACAGAAAATTCTCAGAAGAGGAAATGTAAATGAATAATAAACATTTGAAAAGATATCCGGTTGTACCGTAAATAGAGAAATGTAAATGAGGTGTTATGTTATAACCGTCATATCGGCGAATATTAAAATGCCTGCCCTTCCCAACTGTCAGCAGCGGAAACCCTATTGTCAGTGGGTGTGCAAATTGGTACAAAGTCCCCATTGCTTCTGCCCTACAAGTCAGCAGTTCCATTCCTAATTATACATGCTGAAGAGAGTCATACCTGTGCTCAAAATGACACGTGCAGGAAGGTGAATTGACACATTTCCTATGACAGCAAAAACTGGAACCAACTTAATTTTCCATTAGTAGTGAGAAAGAGCCTTGTGTGGTATGGTCATACAACTAAAGACCTGTACAGCAGATCACCTGAATCACACAGAGACATGGTAACACGCAAAAACCTCTAACACAGTTGAGGGGAAAACGGAAATCACCAGAATGGTACATAAAATAAAATGCCAGTATTACAAGGTTTCAAATAAAAAAACAAGTCAATACTTAGAAGAGCAACAATGCAAAAACACATGCAGGAAAAATAAATATCAGATTCAGGATCCAGGATTTTTCTTTGCAGGGAGGTCTGTTTCTGTAACATTCTATATTAAAATATCACAGATAGTATAAGCATCCATAGATGATAGATCAGATGGCAGACAGGTGATAGATATTGTTTCACTTGTAATTCTGTGAGAAGAGCTATAACACTTGTCAGATAGTCAGCCTACAGAACGGTAAGCTAGATAGGTCCTGTAATGGAAAGTAATGAGCAAGAGTTAGAGGAGCCGTCCTACCCAAATCTTATTATTTACTGAGTGAAAACATTTAATCCACTTCATTTTCTAACGGCAAATGCTGGGTGTCTTGAACTGTCCATGCCTTAAGTGCCATACTAGATTAGCACCAACAGACTGTCTAAACAGTGGCTTTTGATCCACTTCTGCTCCATGAGGTGTGCTCTTAATAGGCAGACATTAGCTGTATATCACTTTAAGCTGAATATTACTGGGAAGTTGCTCCAATATACCAAAGTTAAAAATAACGTTCCAATGAAACGCAAAGCCACCATGTTCTTTCGAATCATTGTTAGCACTGCCTCTCTTTATAAGCCTAGATTAGAGAGAATTAAGGGTTTCGCTTAGAATTCGGCTTCCAGGGATTTATTTTCACAAGCGTGATTTAAGGCGTGTAGATTAATCACTGTAAACCATGTGAGTGTTCTATTGTCTCTTTTGTTTCGCAAGGTTGTTTCAAGTAATTCAATTTCTTTAGTGTTTTGGCTAACGGAAATCCAAAATTGAAGAATATTCATAGGGAGAAATTAGCAGAAGAGGACATTCAAGATAGAAGAAGCAACTGACTTTTCACTCTGTAAGAAAGTCTTTGCAAATTATTTTCAGGAATCCTAATAAGGTCAGTTAGCTCTCAGGATTTAAGAAGAGAAACCAAATTGAATAATATTTAACTTCTGGAAATCTCAACAGCAGTCATTGAATCATTCATCTGATAGCACATATCCAAGAGTTATGAAAAGTTCCTATCTTTGACTCCATGCTTGCCTAATTTTAAACATTTCCAAAAACTTTCTTCACCCAAAACAGGAGGGAGCTGCAGATGATAAAGTTTATAATTACAGCTGATCTTATTAAACAAACTGTGCTTCCATCCTGGGCTGCTGGCCTATGGCCAACTTTGCAGACACAATTTGAGTGTCATGTTTTATTTAGGCAACTGACATTGTGACCGACATGCACAATGCTTTTGTCACTCATGAAAGTTTATATAATTTACTCTTAACTCTAAGGTTTATTGAATCTTAAGGATGTGACTCATGCATAATAAATGCAACTAAATGAAAAGAAAGCAGCCTCAAGGTTATGGTTTGGTTGACTACATTACATGGAAGATAAAGAAAGAAAAAACTGCCATTAAAAATAAGACATAAATAAGGGTTTCATGTCCGGCACCAGTATCCCTCACCTCTGGAAGACGAGGGATGAAATTTAAATACCCCTCATGTGCACACACAAACACACAGGCACAAAACTATGTGGTGTGCATATCTACATACAGTGTGATGTGGGTGAAAAGCATGCTACCCTGCTAATTGTACACCTACTGGAAGATTCTTAAGAAATGTTTCTTTCTAACATTATTTTCTTAATGTTATTTCATGTTTGAAAACAAACCACCTTTTGAGTGCCAAGGGGACTCCATAAATAGCAACCCTAAAAGAATACACTTTATGGAGAACAAAACACCATCTTTATTATTGATAAAGATATTGGAGAATCAGTTTTTTTTTGTCTGGGGGCAAGTAATTTTTCTAGTACTGCCCCCCAAATCAGTTCCCAGGCAGTACTGGGCAAGGCTGGCCTCCCTTCTCCATCTATACCCTAAAGAGTCTACTCTGGGGAAACAGAGAAGTGGCTGCTTCCTGTGGGCAGCTCACTCCCAAGGGCCAGGGAAGAAGCCAGCACTGGCCACGCATGCTGCCTGTCGCCTTAGACTCAGGTAGGCTGGTCCATGCCTCTGGACCATCAGAGAGCATGCGTGTGGCAAAAAAAAAGCTTCCAGCCATACACCAATCATTAGAAGGACACACCATGCATACGGGAGTGAGCTCTCCAACACACATCTTTTCACAAATTAGGAGGGAAAAATACATGTGAACACTGAAAACCATGGCAGCCTCTCACTGCTCAAAGACTTATTTGCGTTCCTACTCTGTACCACATTCGCCAGCAGTGTGCACTTCTGCATTCATGCCCATTGCAGTAATGGGTCATATCGGCACTTACGGGAGGAAGAATTTATTTGAGCTCATTGTGGACTCATACAACACGACGAGCATTTTATAGCCAGCCAAACAGAAGGCTGGAGTAAGTAGCCAAGATTTTAAGGAAGGGGCTAGCCATGCAACAATGCAGAAGGGACCGGCTCCAACGCTGGCATCCTGGGCAGGTTAACGTGGTATTCCATAAAACTCGTCACGGACTTGGAGCCATCCAGTGTGGGGCCTCGTCATCTACTGATGGCAGCAAGGAAGGAAGAAGGAAGGGAGGGAGGGAGAAGGGAAGAAAGGAAGAAGGGTTGGAGAGAGAGGGAGGAAGGAAAGGAAATAGAATAACATCAATGTTTGTACGTCCACATTGCTGATGTCATAAGCAAAGTTACCTCTCCGACATTTTTCACGTTGTGCAAGCCATTGCGCACATTTAGCAGAAAGTAACACAGAGAAAGAACTTTCCCTAAGACCGAAATATTTGAAAAGTTAGCTAATGGAAAATAAAAATACAAATATGTGATTTACAGCATTGACACTCACGGAAGATGTAACGCCCCGAGCTACTGGATTAACTACCACTATTACTAGGATGCAGAGAGGGAACAATGTATAAAGACACCCTTGTCTGCTTTTAAGAATGCTGCTGCTGAATTTTTATACAACACGAAATTAAAAATAACCGTTTTTGTGCATCTCTGTGTATTGGCAATGCAATTTTAAGATCTAAAGATTTATAAATTTTAATTTATTATATGTGTATAGCTCTTTTTGCAAAAATAATTTTATGAAATATTTTCTGCTTAATTTTTATTACACGGGTAAGAGAAAAGGCCATTTTGAAACAAACATTAGTGAATTTAAATTTAGGTAAATTTCATCAGACAAATTCTGGCAGTAAAATTTTCTTCAGTTTTATAAATCTCCTTCTTTAGTTTTTAGTACTACCACTACTTTTCATGTGATGCTCCAGTAGTGAAGACAAAAGCAGAAATTATAGGAAAAAATTAAGTAAGCACATGACACTCCATTACCTAATTGATTATGAACCTTAGAAGCTTTAATTAAATAATTTTTTCCTTAAGTCTAGAGGCTCCATTTCCAATAATATGGCAGCCGAGATATTGCAGCAACCTCCACGGTACAGAGCATCTAAAATATCTGATAAAATGTAAACATTTGTTTTTTTCCTTAAGGGCATCTGAGCTGGTGAAGAACTAGGAATCAAACACTTTGGGAGAGCACAAGTCCCCAAGGTGAGCCAGCGCTGGGAGAAGTGTGTGCCCTGACGTTGTCTACGGAACCCTGGCAAGCAGAAGCCTCTCTCTGAAGGAACTCTGTGCTTTGGACAGCAGTCCCAGGCTGCCCTGAAAAAATGGAAATGCAGTTTGAGACCCTGGCTTATAGCCAAACTCCCAAACAGTTAGAACTCAGTGGTAGGTTCATTATCAGAAATTGCACCATCCCTGTGGCAGGTTGCAATGTCTTTATAATGATCCCAAATGTCCAAGTGCCAAGAGACATCTGATAGAAGCAAATGTAAATTTTTAAAAATCATTTGAAAGACTTTCCACACTTCAAATTCCAAAGAGCATGGAATATCTCACACGCGTACACACACACACACAATCATGAAATGCATAAGAAATTATTAGAAAAGCAATATCCATTGAAAAATAATTTTTAAAAAAATGCAATGTATAATAGCAACAAATGTCTAGGAATATACCTAAGAAAATGTGCAAAACGTCTGTACTGAAAATTACCCAACACTGCTGAGCGAGATTAAAAAATATAAATGAATGGAAATATATACCATTTTAATGTATTGGAAAACTTATTGTTACTAAGATCACCACTCTCCCCAATTAATGTACAGATTTCCTTTAATCCCTATCAAAATACAGCAGACTTTCGTGGAAATTGAGAAGTCGACTCTAAAGAATGGAAATTCAAAGGCCCCAGCATGGGCAAAACAATCTTGAAGAACAACGTTGGAGGGCTTACACTAGCAAACCGTAGGACTTAACGGTTGTGGAAATAAATGAGGCCCCACGAATGAAGAGGGTCTTTGTTCAGAGCTTGCTGTAGCGAGGGCGTTGGCCCCCAGACCTTGTGTTTGGCAGTGACTCAAGGAGGCAGGGGAGGAGAGCTTTAGAGAAAAAAGGTGCTGTGCTTGGAAGTCGTGGGCGTGGGGAGCGCTGGAAGCGGGGCGCCCTATGTGATCGGTTAGCAGAGTGTCTTTGGCTTTCTCTGGCTGGTCCTGAGTTGGAAGTGGGGGCGAAATTTAGGGGAGCTGTCAGTTGTTGACCAAGTGGTCGCCGTTCCAGGCCACTTGGTGCAGGGGTTTGGATCAGAGTTCTGTTGTCACGTACGGTTTGGCCTTTGTCCATTTATGCACTGAGTCTCTCAGTCTATTAATTAAGGTCTATTAATTAAGATGATGTGCTTGTGGCTACAGGAGAGAAACTCGAACAGAATGGAGAGTACAGAAAGACGCCCACACTTGATTCCCTGTGCCACTGCATTTCAGGGGGAAAAGGTGCTGCTTTCGATAGACGGAGCTGGAGCCCCTGGAAATCCACATGGAGAACATGAACTGCGGCACGTACTTGACAAATAGAAAAATTCACTGGTGGTGGATCTCTAAAGTCTATAGAACATATGAGAGGACATCTTGATGAATGTGGGTAGCCAAAGATATCTTAAATAGAACGCAAAACATGCTAAATGAAAGAGCAAAACATGGACAAATTGTTTTTTATTAAAATCAAGAATTTATCGAAAAACATCAAGTGAAAATGCAAGCCATAGATTGAGAGCAGATATTTCAATGCACATGTCAAACAAAGCAATTGGTTCCAGAATATATAAACAAAACCTAAAAATAAATAAGAAAAAGTCTAGCAAATCAATTTGAAAGAAAATGGGCAAAAGAATTGAATAGGGGTCAGAGATGGTGAGTGCCCACTGTGGGCACTCACCATCTCTCTCGCAAAAGATGGCAGATTGGGGACAGGATCCTGCCTGAGTGAGCTGTTCTGGGAGCCCACAGAGCAGGAGCCTTTGGGGCATCGATCTGGAGGGAGCTGGACAAGAAGATAGATTGCTCAAGATAAAACCGTGAGTTTTTAGCCCCGTGGAAATCACGGACGGCTAAGCCCCACCCTCATTATAAAGAGCCAGGGTGAGCCCCGACTCCCGCCAGCCACCCAGCGAGAGGGAGCATTCTCTGAGAGTGGCAGGGTTCTGGCAAGGGGCGGAGAGGGCTTGGTTGCCTGGACCCCCTTAGAGCTTTGGGGAGCACACCAGCTGGCTCAAGGGGCACCAGGCTGAGGGGAGAGGTGAATCTGCTGAGGAAGCCTGATTTACCTACCCACCTGGGATACAGAGGCTTGGCCTGAGAGAGGGTGGAGTCAGCCAATTTAATAGTTCCACACTGAGGACTATCAGAATTTCACCTCCCCTAAGGGAGCCAGGCAGTGGGAAGCACTTAAGTTTTCAAGAGCCTATTTAGGGTCCCCTGGGAGGAGGGGGTGGTCTAGAAGAGGCTTGAAAAATCACTTAGGTGCAGTGTACTCAGTCATCAGGGTCCCATTTGAATTTCAAAAGGGAACTCAACCTGTCCAGGAGAGGGGAGGGGGGATCTGCTCATACAGCCTGCTGAATCCTGCTGCCCAAAGAGGGTAAAATCTGCCCAGGGGAAAGTGACCGAATAGCCTTCTGAGGAGCTGGCTGACCCAGTTGGAGGGGAAGCTCAGTGGAGGAGTTTCTGCCTTGAATGTATGAGGTCCCTGGTTTGACTCCCGACTCCTCTAAAAGTGGTGATCCACAGGGATATCTAACATCCAGCTGATACCGTAGGATAGGGAAAACATAAACATTATTTTTGTACCGGCTTCTTTTGGGTCCCTTACTTTTCCAAAAAAAAAAAAAAAGTTACTTAAAAAAAATTTTTTAACTTAGTTTACTTGCTAAAACCCACCTCAAAACCTGCAGAGAGAAGCCTGCAGGGTAATTGATTGATGAACACAGGCAGCCTGAGAGGCTCCACAAGGGCCCAACATCATCTTCAATGGTGAAATTCTAAAAGCTTTCCCTCTAAGATTGGGAACAAGACAAGGATGCCCACAATCACTGCTCCATTTAACATTGCCTTAGAAGTACTTGCTCAAGCACTGCAGCAAGAAAAAGATATAAAAGGCATCCAAATTGGAAAGGAAGAAGTAAAAATTTCACTATTTGCAGACGATATGATCCTATACGTAGAAAGCCCTGAGAAATCTACAACAGAGCTTCTAGAATCTATAAAGGAGTTCAATAAAGTCGCAGGCTATAAGATCAATGCTCAAAAATCAGTAGCATTTCTGTACACCAATAATAAGCAATCTGAGGAGGAAATCAAGAAAAATACCATTTACAATAGTAACTAAAAGTATCAAATACCTAGGAATAAATTTCACTAAAGATGTAAAGGACATATATACAGAAAACTACACAACACTTTTATAGGAAATCAAAGAAGACTTAAATAAATGGAAGGATAGTCCCTGGTCATGGATAGGAAGACTAAACACCATCAAGATGTCTATCCTACCCAAACTAATCTACAGATTTAATGCAATGTCAATAAAAATCAACAATGCATTTTTTAATAAATTGGAAAAACTAACCACAAAATTTATTTGGAAGGGTAAGAGGCTCCGAATCACCAAAGACATATTGAAAAAGAAAAATGAAGTTGGAGGTATCACACTACCTGACTTTAAAACATACTACAAAGCTACAGTGGTCAAAACTGCATGGTAGGGAAGCGGGTGTGGCTCAGTGGATAGAGCCCCCGTTTACCATATGGGAGGCCCGGGTTCGCGTCCCGAGGCCTCCTTGTGAGGGCACGCCGGCCTGAGCGGTGCGGTGGGCTGATGCAGCAACCTCACGGCAGGAAGCGGGTGTGGCGCAATGGATAGAGCACCCGTTTACCATATGAGAGGCCCCGGGTTCGCT